>CABFKO010003119.1:0-16504 GCA_901766855.1 Panagrolaimus sp. ES5
CGTATTTAAAGCATACCAAAAAAGCGGTACATTTGCAACGGGAAGTAAAGACTTTGGAATATTACTTGTTAAATCAGTCATGCGTGAGCCATATCCCCCAGCGAATACAACAGCTTGAAATTCCGTAAACACTGTCATCCTTTAAAATTATTATTGTAAATTTGCAAGCGAACAACGTTTATATAAATAATGATTTAAACCACGGTTTTAAAAAAAAGTAAGGATGCAAAATGATGAAAATTGCAAAATGATGCAATTTTAGGGCGTAACATTTAATCAAAATTTGGCGCAAATATTTTAAAGATACCCAGTGATTATAGAATGTTATTTACAACAATTTGGAAATATTTTAAAAAAATGGAAACGTAAAAAATATTTAAGCAATGGAAATAAACCAGAAATTTTAACAAATTGGTTGCAAAAATTTCATTTATTTAAAAGTTAACATAAAAAATTAAATGACACAAAATATAATAATAAATATCCGGTAACATATCAGGCACATATCTACTGAGATTTAAGTGGAATGGCAATTTAACATAAAAATGGGATAATAGGTTTGCGTGTCTTTGGATAATTTGGAAATTCTTTTTTGTAATTACGATGTTTTCCACCAGCCCAAATTGCCATTTGAGCAAATCCAGCAATAGTAAAGAAAAGTGCAGGCAAGCATTGTGTCATCAAAGAGAATGAAACCCAAGAAAAAACTTCATAAGTGTAATTCGGGCAGCTTGTAAAGTTGAACATTTGTGTCAAGGGATTTGAGTTTGGATATGGAATTTTTCTTTCTTTTGTTCCTGGAGGCCGAAGATCACGAAGAAGAGTATGGATGGAAAAGTTGCCTAAAAAGTGGATTCTTTAAAAAGGATATTAAATTTAATGGGCTAGCAGAGGATGACACGATGTATAGGAAAACTGTGTCAAAAAAAGGCAGTGAAACTTACCAGCTTCACAAATGATAAATCCAATAAGTCCAAGATAAATTTGAAGACTTCCTAACATTGGTGGAGTATAAAGTGGATGGTTAACAAAGTATGACATAAATGCAGCAAATCCCCAATAATAAGAACAATTTTTGAAAAGATTAAAAATTGGCATTGTACCATTTGAAAAGCGATGAACAAATTGAGTTTCATAAAGGCGTTTAGCATAATGGAAGCTGTGACATAGAAGTGCAAGAAAAACGGCTTGATGAATTGGCTTTGAACTTGCATCTGCAAAATAAAAGACTTTGTTTTGGATGTTTAAAAAAAGTTGTCAAAGAACTAAAGGAAAAATAACTTGCCGGCGCCATAAATGAAAGATGGGCGAAGATAAAAGATTGGATAGACAAAAAGTGGACCAGCGTATTCAAGTAAAAAGACCTAAAAACCAAAACAAAATGAATTCCATAGAGACAGTTGTAAAAAAAAAGTTGCAAAAAACAACAAAGCTTACAGTTTTCCAAGCAATTTGTTGTCCCAAATCTCTGACATACAATTGAGCATTCTTGGCTGGAAGATTAAGATCTTTTACAAGTTTTTCATCAGCAACATTTTTCCCACGGGGTTCAAGTCTAAAAAATTTTTGTTTTAGAAACATGCAAAAAATTAAATTTTAAAAATTACCGAATAGAAAGTCGATCAACACTTAAATGATTTTTCGCAGAAATTTTACGCTTTAAACTAAGAACATCGTCATCAACTGATACCTAAAAATGTTATAAAAATATTACTTTGAAATAAATTCAGAATTTATAAGAGAGAGAAGACGAAGAACGAAGATACAGTATAAGCATTAATATTGACCTTCTTTTTATCCCCCAAAATGGTTACACTCTTTTCAAATTTTTAAATTGAAATATTCCTCTTATAGAGGAAAAAGTATGTGGATTAAACCAAACTTACATCAGTAATTGTAATTGGAGTCTTTTTGGAAGACTTGGCATCGAAGACTTCGATACTCAGCTTTGACATGGTTCTTTTACCTGCAAAATGTAAAAAAACAATATAAAAATTGCAAGTATTAAAACTGCAACACAATAATACAACAAAGAATAGGAGAAAAAAAAGAAAAGAAAGATGGCGTGATTAATTGATAAAAAAAGAGAAAGAGTTGCAGACAATTTGGATGTCCACTTTTTCTTTGGAAAAATGAATGATCGCTTTTTGTGCATTTAAACCAGTAATAAACACGCCATACATCTACTGCATACTAAGGCTATTAAAAAGAGATAAAATGTAAGACATAAAAAGGGGGATATGATTTAGTAGTATAAGCTTAAGATAAATGGATAATTTTCAAGAAGAAATGCAAGTTGGAACAATGCAAAAAAAGGAACACAATGTTTAAAGTTGGAATACTTTGCAATATTTGCTAATCACAATGTTCCCCAATGTTATTTTTTTGAAAAAGTCAAAGGTTTTGAACTTTTTTAAATTAATTAACTCCGGTGTATTTTTTGATTTTTGTATGCTTTTAGTAACTCTTTTATTATGGATTATTATCTTGGTGGCTTAATTACGGGTATTGCAATACATCCTAAAAAGCATAAATTACTTGCTGTCGGTGTTGATGAAACTATTCACTATGTTGAACATAAAGAAACGGCCCTACGAAGTACAAGATCTATTAAATTAAATGATTTTGGTGTTGATTTCATCTTTAATCAAGATGGCTCACAACTTAATGCAATTTCAAGAGATAAAGAAATTCGAATTTTTGATGCTGAATTAAATTTAAAAAGAAGATTTAAATTTGGTGATGATACTGGTAGTACTTTAGCACGACCTATTCCACGAGGTCCTGAAGGTCATCTTGGAATTGATGTTATTGTTGGATTTGATAGTGGAAAGGTAAGAATTCTTATAGTAGATTACACGTTTATCATTGATATTGTTGCAGATTAAATGTTACGATACTCGACAAAATACAAAAATTCCTGCAATAAAACTTGAAACTCATTCAAATATTGTTAAACGTATTTCGTGCCTTGATTGGTGGAATTGCTTATCTGTTGCTGAAGATGGCTTTATTGTTCTTAATGATTTACGGGCAGCAAAAAAGAAGCGAGAATTCGGGGTTCTAGATGGTTTGATTCAAGATTTTGCTGTTTGTCCCATGTAAGATTTATTTTTTTTGCACACTGATGAATTTATGAATAATTTTTAGTTCAAAGAAAAGTGTTGTTTGTACCACCACAAATGTATATGTCTTTGATTTATATAAATGTGATGAAGGACCACTTCTAAAAGCAAATGCTCCATTAAAAGGTAGAACACCAATTGGAGTTTTAAATCTTTCTACTGAAGAATATCCTGATCTTTTTGGTGTTAGCTATCTTGATACTTCTTACATTACGTAAGTTTTTTTTAGCAATTGAAGCAATAAAAACATTATCCTTTTTTAGCTTGCTGGATACTGATAAAAATAAATGGCTTTGTCGACATCCTATCGGATTTTCTGATGTGGAAACTTTTACCCGCCTTGAACACAAATCAAATGGTTACGTTTATTTTACTGCTGATTCTGAATACTTTTGTGTTCGAAAAATTGAAGATATTCGAACAAAATATGATATTGAATACAATTTTAAAGCAAAAAGTAAACGCGAAGATTCAAAAAAGCCTGTTTCAAGTATTGACTTTTCTGGTCTTGTTGAAAAAAATTCTTCAGAAGCAGATGACGTTGATGAAGAGGTTGAAGAAATGGAAGATATATATGGTGCTGAAGATGAAGATGGTGATATTGAAGGTATGGATGTCGATGATGATTAAAAAGAAGATACAATCATCTACATCGAACATTATGATCTTGAAGAATAAATTAATTTATTTTCTGTGAAATGTTTCCTTGTGAAATTTGTTGATTTTTTAAATATTTAACTAGTGATTAATAAATTATCGTGCATTTCTTGTCATACTGTATTTATTTTTAAATGGGAGTTAATATTCTCTTAATATCGTTAATATAATTCTATTCATACATACTAAATCCATTTATTACAGATGCCTAAACTTTGTGACACCGATGATGTTCCATTAGAATCTCAACCATCATCATGTCAATTTTGTAAATGTGATACTTTAAAACTTTATTGTTGCCCAAAATGTAGCGCATTTTATTGCTCTTTAAAATGTTATAAAAGTAAGCAACATGCAAAATGTTCTGAACAATTTTATCAAGATCAGATTGAGATTACTGTAAATGGAAATATTAAAACTGTATGTTTTCTTTTCTCTGCGTTTTTTAAAGTTTATGGTTTGTTTTTATAGGAAGTGAAAGTCGATGAACGACTAAAAACTGCTACATCTTTTGAAGATTACATGAAAAAGATGAAAGAAGTTGATAAAAATAAAACTGAAGAAGAAATAAATCCTCAACTTGAAGCAGAGTAAGTTTTTTTATCATGCAATTCATCGCTTTATTGATGCAAATTTTAAGTGAAGATGAAGAATTGCTATTTGATTCTGATGAAGAACCAGAATATTTATCAAAGATTCTTGATAATACTGTAACAGATTATGAAAAGCAAGATATGGAAGATATAAATATGAGATTAATGAAAGCTGGTGTTGGAAGTTTAATGGAAGATGATGATGAACAAATGGAAAAATTATATAATTTGCTCAATGATGATGAAAAGAAAGCCTTTACACGATTAGCTGAAAAAATGCATTATGATGAAATTGGAATTTCTAATAGTTGTTTTAAAAAGCAAAATAAATAAAAATTGTATATATTTTTGTATTTGAATTTATTTTGTTGCGTTAAAATCGCTATATTTTATTTTTTCGTTTTGCATTAGTTGCAATACCGTAATCTTCTTTTAGAATGATTTCAAGGGTATCACTTTTATCTCAACGATTTCTACCTATTTATACAAGTGTTCAAAGTGTTTCATCACAACCTATTGAACCTACACTTGTTGATGTAAAAGAACGACAAAATTTTGTTGCAAATCAAATTTCAGAAGTTGTTTCAAATCCAAAAAATAGATTATTTGCTGTGATTTTCGCACATAATCGACAATTTAAAGTCTCACAAAATGATATAATTCACCTTCATTACAATTCTATCATTGATATTGGACAAAAAATTCAACTTGAAAAGGTTTTTCTTTTTGAATTTTATTAATTTTTAAATGTTTATTTTAAGGTTTTACTTGTTGGAGGACGTGATTTTACACTTTTTGGTCGCCCTCTTTTAAATCCTGAACATGTTAAAGTTTTTGCTACCGTAATTGAAAAGACTGCCGTTCAACCGGAGCTGAATTATCTCAAAGTTTCTGGAAAGAAAATTACTCGTACAAATTGTAAGTTTTAATTTAAAGTGTAAATTGGTAATATTTATTAATTACATTTTTAGTTTGGAGCCGGGAATTAAATGTTTTACGAATTAATGAAATCATTGTTGATAAAAGTTTATTATTGAATAATTAGGATTTTTTTCTCTTTTTTTGTTGATTTTTTTTATTAGCGTCTTACTGTAATATTGAAAAAATGAAGTTAGATTTAGATCATAAAAGAAGATAAAATTTGTCGAAAAAGTGGGGATTTTCGCTTTCGAATATTTTTAATTTTTTGTTGTGCCATTTCTTTTCGGCACACTTTAAAGCAGGCTTCTTCGTCGCAGCAGTAATTTGAAATAATTGTGTCTAATGTACATGCATCTTCACAGCATTGAAGGGAAAGGGCATCAACAATTTCGGTTGAAGTTTGATTCAAATATTCTAAAAATGTTTGGATGAGATTACGGTAATTGAAGGCTGGATTTTTTCAGCAAAATTTTTCCAAAACAAAAAACATTACCATTTGTTGTATTAAAATTAAAACATAAAAAAGAAGAATTATGTTTTGTTTTACACGTATCTTTAATAATAATTTTATATTTTGAAGTACATTCAATTGTATCATTTTGGAATCCATAAATAATATTATTAAAAAGCAATAAATTTAAAAAACAAAATATATAAAGCAACCGTGAATGTGACATTTCGCTTTTTCAAACTGAATCTGTCGGAAACAGAAAAAAAAGAAGTGAAAGAAATGGTTCAAAAAATGTTAAGCATCCAAAAAAGCAAAAGAAAAAATAACAGTCTTCTAAAAAATGCAAACGAATTCCAAATGCAATTATCTTGTCAGTGTTCTTTCGCTTTTCCTTTTTCTTTAAAGCTTGAAAATACATGCAATTCAGAAAAAAAACCAACAAATCTTATTTTAAAAATAAATAAGTTTTGGCAGCAGAAAAATAAGAGTTTACAAAGATTATTGCTGGAAAAAAAAGCTATAATTGAACAAAATTTTATTAAATTGAAAAATTAACAAAGTTTGCTGACGAAAATCATGGTTGCTTTGGAAAAAAAATGGTAGAAATTTTAAACAAAGATTTCTATAAAACAAAAATAACCAATGAAAGCATCGTAAAAAACATCTTCTTTCATCAAAATTTGTTCAACACCCTTGAAAAAGTAAAAATATGCACGCATTCAAATCAGTTTATATATTGATTCAACTAATTAAGAAAGTTAAATGCGACATCTGAAAATTAGTAGCACCAGTAATTTTGAAGACAATTCCACAAAAATACTGTAGCTTGCTTCATCGTTGATACTCTCCAAAATCAAATCTCGTAACGAATTCTCGCTTTGAAAAAAATGATGACAAAATTTTAACACTAATTTTTTTTAGTCATGAAAAAAAGTTATGTGTTCTTCATTTTTTAACTCTGTGTCTTTATATCATTTAATAATTTTTATAATTTCCACATAAATTAATTATTTAAAGTTACAAAATTAAACCACTGTACCTACTTTCCACCAGCAAAAATGTTTACCATTTTCCGTTTAAAAATCGTCTCTTTTTAATTATATTCTTTTTTTTGATGATTTGAATGATTTTCATTTCTCGCATTCATGTTTTCCCACACTCTCTCTCTTACTTTTTTTTATTCTCGTTTTTCATTTTTGATTTTATGTCATTGCATTATTGCTTCGCTTTCTGATCAGTTGTTTTTTTTACTGTCATCATTTTGCAGCAACAAACTTTTTGTTAGTAACATCAAAAGAAAAAAGAATGGCTGTAATAAAGGAAAATGAACCTGTTAAAGCTGATGATACAAAGAGTGAAACTCGTAAACAAAAAGGTAAACAAAAGGATCAAAAAGAAGACCGTAATGAAATGGTAAGTTATTATATCTTTGTTTGGTGCTGTGAAAGGTCATAATGGATGTTTTTTAGACAGAAGAAGATCGCAAACTTAAAGAAGATCTTGAACTTTTGGTACAGCGTTTGGGGGTAAGTCATGAACTTTTATAGACGTAAAACGTTGACACTGCCGTTTTTTTTAGGAAACTAATACTGAACTCTATATTCCAACATTGGAAATGCTTAAATCAATCATTCGATCCTCAACTACTTCAATGACATCTGTTCCAAAGCCTCTTAAATTTTTGCGTCCACATTATTCCAAATTGAAGGAAATCCATGCTGCAATGCCTGATGGAAAATGGAAGGTATGTTTATTTTTTAAAGCTGCATTCTTTTATCTTTTATGTAATTTATAGGATATGTTGGCTGATATCATCTCAGTATTAGCAATGTGTGCTGATGAAAAAACTGATTGCCTTGATTATCGTCTTAAAGGACAGCATGAACCAATTGAAAGTTGGGGGCATGAATATGTTCGTCATTTAGCTATGGAAATTGGAGCTGAATGGCGTGCTGGTACTTCACCTGCACGAAAAGAAAGCATGGAAAAGATTATCATTGAAATTGTTATGTATAATCTTAAACATAATGCTGAAGTTGAAGCTTGTGATTTGTTGCTTGAAATTGAACGCTTGGATATTCTTGTTGAACATATCAAGAAAGAAGAACATGAACGTGCATGTCTTTATCTCTTAAGCTCTGCTCCATTATCACCTGATCCAGATAACACAAATATGATTAAAACTGCTATGCAGATTTACTCAAAATTTGGTAAAGAACTTGAAGCTTTACGTTGTGCTGTTATGCTCAATGATCCTGCATTGATTAATAAGCTTTTTACTTCTAAAGATATGTATGTTTGAGAGGTCAGAATGAATTCATTTAAAAACTTCTGACATTTTTTAGTCTTGTTTGGAAGCAAATGTCCATTCTTCTTGGTCGTCATCAAATTTTTGTTGAAGATGCTAAACTACCCGATGTCATCAATGATCTTAACAATAATGTTCATATTTCTCGATTTTTCCGTTTATTAGCACGTGAATTAGATATTATGGAACCTAAAACTCCTGAAGGCATCTATAAAACTCATTTGGAACAAACTCGTAAGTTTTTTTTGTTCATATATCCTAGTTTAAAGTATAATTTTTAGGACCATTTGGAGGTGCTGCTAATACTGATAATTCACGAATGAATATTGCTTCTTCGTATGTTAATGGATTTGTTAATTGTGGATTTGGTGTTGATAAAATTCTTGATGATACTGATACTGCAAATAAATTCTTTTTTAAGAATCGTGAAGTTGGTGTTATGACATCTGTTGCAAGTTTGGGATTGATTCATCGTTGGGATATTGAATATGGTATTAGTCAATGTGATCGTTTCTTATATAGTAGTGATGACTATGTTCGTGCTGGTACCCTTCTTGCTATTGGAATTATCTGTGCTGGTGTTCAAGATTCATGTGATCCCGCCTCCGCTCTTCTCATGGATCATATCAATAATGAGTAAGGAAATTTATTTTTCATCATTTTTGAACAAATAACATTTGTCTATAATATACAACAATTCAAAAATCATTTAGCCGTCAATGTATGAGAATTGGTTCAATTTTTGGTTTGGGTCTTGCATATGCAAATTCAAAACGTGAAACTGTTTCAAAGAAAGAAGAAGGTGGTGTAATTTTTGAACTCAAAAAAGTTCTCAATGATTCACGTCCATCTGCAAATGCTGAAGTTAAAGGAATGGCTGCATTATCATTAGGTCTCATTCTTGTTGGTACTGGTGATGCTGAAGTTGCAAATGAAATGCTTACATTGTTAATGGAACGAAGTGAAGTTGAATTTACCAATCATAATTGGACATTTGTTGGTCTTGGAATTGCTCTTATCTTTTTGGGTAACTTTTATTAATTTGCATTTGTATAACAATAAACTTGTATATGTTTAGGAACTCAACAACGTAGTGAAGTCCTTGTTGAAAGTTTGAGATCATTACCTGAACCATTTGGTAGTATGGTTTCAACACTTGTTGAGGTATGTGCATATGCAGGTACCGGAAATGTTTTGAAAATTCAAAATCTTCTTTATATTTGCTCTGAACATGAAAAAGAAGCAAAAGCTGAAAAGAAAAGTGAAAAAGATACACCAAAAAAGAAAGAAAAGGATGGAGAAAAAGAAAAAATTTCTCGTGCATCTCAGCAAGGTGTTGCAGTTTTGGGTATTGCTCTTATTGCAATGGGTGAAGAAATTGGTTCACAAATGGCAACACGAATGTTTGGAAATCTTATGCGTTATGGTGAACCTGTTATTCGTCGAGCTGTTCCATTAGCCCTTTCATTGCTTTCAATTTCAAATCCACAATTGAATGTTTTGGAAACTTTATCAAAATACTCTCATGATTCTGATGCTGAAACAGCAAGAAATGCAATCTTTGCTTTGGGCCTTGTTGGAGCTGGAACAAATAATGCTCGTTTGGTTGCAATGCTTCGTCAGTTGGCAAGCTATCATTATAAAGATTCAACAAGTTTAATGTTTGTTCGAATTTCACAAGGTTTAACACATTTGGGTAAAGGTACCATGACATTAAATCCTTTTCATTCTGATCGCCAAATTATGTCTTCTGCATCTGTAGCTGCCTTATTTGTTACATGTTTCTCTTTCTTGGATAATAATACTTGTAAGTCTTCTAAAATTACTGTATTTTTAAAATCTTGTTTATAATTTTTAGCTGTTCTTAATAATCAACAAAGTTATCTTATTTATACTCTTGCATTAGCAATTCAACCTCGAATGCTGATTACTCTTGTTGAAGATGCAACCAAAGGAAAAGAAGCAGAATTAAAACAAATTAATATTCCTGTTCGTGTTGGGCAAGCTGTTGATGTTGTTGCACAAGCTGGTAAACCTAAAACTATTACTGGTTTTCAAACTCATACAACACCTGTTTTACTTGCACATGGTGAACGTGCAGAATTAGCAACTGATGAATGTAAGTTTAAAAAAAATTAATGTTTAGCTGAATTATAACAATATTTATTTTTTAGATATTGCTTTGACTCCATTCCTTGAAGGTCTTGTAATTTTGAAAAAGAATCCTAATGCTGTTTAAATCATCATTTTGTGATATTATTTATTTGACTTGTCTGTAATAATAAAGATTAATTTGATACATTTTCATAGTTTTTTTTGTGCGCTTGCTTTTGATTACGGCAGATTAATTTGCAAAAACAACATTTTTTAAATTAACGACGAGTACAGTCAACTCCTGAATTAACGGTTTAAAGTTAGGTAATTTTCAGAATCTATGATTATATCATTTTTATTTTTCCAAATTTGATAAAACAAATTTTTTTTAAATATTTTTAAATATATTATGAAAAAGTTTGTTGAATCTGTTTTGCATGCAATTGCAATAAATATTTTTGTAAAAAGCATTTTGAATCTGATATTTGGTATAACAATTTTACACGAACATTGCACGTGGGAATACTGTAAAAAATTTATGGCAAAAACCAGCCAATGTTTTGGCATTCCGTTACCGAATGTTAAACATGCAACTTTGTCGAACATAAAAAAGTTTGCAAAAAACGATGCCAATTTTTTACAATTAATTGTTAATGTTAAAATATAATTAAACAAAAATGTTGCTACAATTAATTCCAAAAACCAATTATATGGTGGCGTTAAGGTAACTTATCCATTATCACTTTGCATTTATTTTTTCATTAACTTTATTTTAGATATGCATCTTTATTGAAACAACCAGATCTTCATAAAACAAATTGGAAAGAAAATGTCGTATATTTGTATCAGTTTAAGAGATCACCAGTTGTACCAAATTTATCACCATTTTGTTTAAAAGTTGAAACATATTTACGTGGACACAATATTAAACATGAAGTAAGTTTGATACTGTTATGGTTAAAGTCTTATATATGTTATTTATAGATTATGCCAACGTATACAATTCGTTCAAAGCAAGGAAAGCTACCATTCATTGAATTAAATGGTCAACAAGTTGCCGATTCTCAATTTATTTTGTTTCATTTACAAAAATATTTTAAGTTAGATGTAAATTTATGCTATCAGTTGTCTTTGTTAAAGTTTTATTTTGCAGGAGAATCTTGACACTGAACAACGAGGTATTTCTCGGGCTGTTGATCGAATGATTGATACAAGTACTTCTCGGTATGTTTACAATTTTTATTTTTTGTTTTAACACATATCCATAATTTTTTTAGAGCTTTGACATATTTCCGTGTATTTGAAAATGCTACAAATCTCTTTAATCCAAATGTATCTGGTCTACCAATCCCGGGCTTTCTTTCATTTATTCCAAGAAATGCGTATTACAAAGCAGCATCTCGTCAACTTTATAGTGAAGGAATTGGAAAGCATCCAAGAGAAGAAGTTATTGAAATTCTTCGACGAGATTTGCAAGCAATTGATGATATTCTTGGTGATAAAAAATTTCTTCTCGGTGTACGTCCAACGATTCCTGATTTTACAATGTTTGGCCACCTTGCTTCATGTTATTACTTGCCATTTCGACAACCAATTACTGATTTGTTAGATGATGATTTTCCACGTATTCGTGAACATTTGGATCGAATGAGAATTCATTATTGGTCTGATTGGAAACGTCCCGAATAAAGCTCAAGATAAAGTTTCGAATAGGAAATATATTGTGTAAAAATTCTTTTTCTTTTGAATAATAGAATATTGTAATGTAAGTCGTTTAATAAAATATTATTACAATTTAAACGGCAAATTTTTATATTTTATGCTATTCATTTTTCCTCCATTTATGGAAAATTAAAAACTTTGTTTTATGACACGCAAAAAGTGTAAAAGCTTGTTTTAGTAATTTGTTAGGTTACTATAGCCAATATTGTACCGGACATTTTTTATTAGCTCGGAGATGGAGTTGCAATAATATTGACTGTTTTTTTGTATTTGATTAATCTTTTTTTGGCGGTATTTTAGTTATCCAACAGACTGAGATATATAACCTTATTTATAAAAATATGTAAACAACAATAAATTTCTATATTACCAAGAAAAAGTTATGGCATAAATAGTATGTTTTTCTTTTTCATTTTTTTTTGCCAAATATCATTAGTCATTATAAAAGTAAAAGAGTATTTGACTAATTTGTAGCAGCTCAAAACTACTTTTGAGAGTCTAAAGGTTGTCAAAATTTTTAACTGTCATTTATAGAATTTTTGAGACAAATTTTTGTTGATTCATTTTTATCAATCAACCAATTATCAGATGGTTCCTTTGCTTCTATTCGCCAATGAATAATTTTATTCCTACCAAAAAAAAGTCACACGATGAATGTTTTTATTTTTTTGATTTACATTGCTTTTCTTTATTTATATTTTCATGTCTTTGAACTTTTGTCTCTACCGTAACGCGAGAGACATGTAGACATATATCCTTTGTCATTTGCGCGAACACTCTTTGTTAAAAAAACTTGTTTTATCTTTTTTTAAATCTATTTTTGGGAACATTTCAACATATGTTCATTTAAACGAAATTAAATAATCAAACATTTTGTTCAAACGGAAGTTGCTCAAAAAATAACATTTTGAAACATTTTCTTTATCGTCATCTCTGTTTTTCTTATTTGTCACCCTTTTTTCCTTTTTTGAATGTTTTTTCAAATTAATTTTTTTATCCTATGATTTTGAGCTTCGAAAAATCGTTTTATCTCTGTTTTTAAAACAAAATATGTGTTTTCTGTCTCGAAATTTACAAGTTTTAATCTCACTGGGTTACGGTAAGTTTTAACTTCCTTCTTTTTCTCCGTTTTGAAATTTGTATCTTTCACGTTTTTTTTTATTTTTTGGAGGCCATTTGAAATCGCGATGAAATTGTTCTTTGTCTCTGTCTACAGTAACCCTATACTGCTTTTTTCAGGTGTGTTTGTATATTACAATGGCTACACATTTGATTTTGCAAAAGACATGTTACAAAAAAGGTTGGCGCCGAGCATCCTTTTTTCTTTGATTTATTTTATTTATCACTTTTTATAATTTATTGAAAAGTATAAAATATCAATTTTAGTTTCCTGTGTTGTTGTCTTTCATTTTTATCACGTCAAAATTAAAAGTTTTGGCTTTTAACAAATAATTATTATTATTTATTATGACGGGATTACTTGGAATTATTACGTTATTTACTTTTATGTTTCCATTTGAAACAATTATTATACAAAGGAATGTTGGAATTTCAAATGATAGCGGCGATGATAAAAATGTAATTCAACAACTTGGTAGCCATCTTTTTGTTTTTCTTTTTTCAAAGAATATTTTTAACCTTGGAATTTCTTTTAGGTTGTTATGACAATATCGATAAAAAAATGTTGTTAAACAAAAATATAATATTTGAATTAAAAACGAATGAACCAAAAATTTGTTTGATTTTTCTTCCTGAAAATGTTCAAGTTGATTATAAAATGATTAATTTTAGCTCTAAAAAGGTATGATAAAAATAATTTTTTGTAAAAAATGTTTCTGGTAATTAGTTTTTGTACAAATAAAAATAGAATTCGAATTCCCTTGAGAACTTTAAAAATAAAATAATGTCAAACTTTTGGAACTTACAGTATCTTTTTTACAAAGTTTGCTTGCTTTTTTCTTCTTTTTTATTTCCCTGTTTTTTTGATGAAAAAAGGATACAGTAAAAATTTACAATTTTTTTCAACAATGATTCGGAAATCGTTGTCGTAAGACATTACACTCAAAAAAATTAAGTGTTAAATTGCTTCAATTTAACTGCATTTTAGAAATTTTCAAAAACAAAACACAAAAATCGTTGTCGTTGATCTTTTCATTTTTTTATTTTCAGACATTTACTCGAGTTTTAACTGGTCATAAAAAGGGTACCGTCACATATAAATATTTTCCTGTTTTTTCACATAGTAAGTTTTTCTTTTTTATTTATTACCGGTTTTTTTTCAAAAAATCCTGGTGACGTATTTATACCTTTCAACTTTTCTCAAAAACAGATGTCACAGAAGATTTTGGTCCATTCGAAGTTAAATGTCCCTTTGGAGTGCTAGCCTTTCATCCACATGGTTATCCAAATGTTGAAACATTAAAATTTTCTTTAACACCTATTAAAAATCCCGTCATTTGGTCATCCGCATGTCCTCCTCCACCATCACCTGAAGGTTCTGCTTCTGCGGGTGCTACTGCAAAAAGGTTAAATGATTCTCTTGAAATGAAAGAAATGAAATGAATCAAATGTCATCACTTTTTCTTTGTCCCTCAACAATATCTCATCTCTCTTCATATATCATCTCATTAAGCTCAGCTCAACTGTTTAACATTACATTCCCAAATGAATTAAAAATTTGAAAGAATTACAAAAAATTATATATCATTTTTTTATTATTTTTTGACTTGTTTTTTTTAACATTTTAATAAAATAAATAATAAAGCAAAAACAGAAAAAGAAGGAAAGACAATAAATTAATAGGAATATATCTAAAAAAAACTTTTTACAAGTGAAATTTTCAAAATTTTTAAAAGGCTGCTTTTTTTAACAAAATTAAAAACATATATTTTTTACAGACATTTAAAGCATGAAAAACCTTTCAAAAATTTTTCAAAAGTCAGCTTGAAAATAACAAATAATAATTTTTTTAAAACTAATTTGCAGATGATTCTAGATTAAATTTTATATTATCTGTTGAAACTGTAGGCTTAAAAAGGAATAAAACATATTCATCTTCAAATGGCCCGAAGGTGTAACCATCTGCATCCCGTATTTTTCCGCTTGTTTGTTGTAAATCATTTCTTGATGGACCAGAAAATATTTGAAAAAAACTCTAAAAATATATTTAAGATTAATTGAGGATACAGTAGTTATGTGTTGCAAAAACTCCTGCCACGAATTTTTTTGTTCGCAACAAAACGCCAAAAAGGCGCCAAATTCAAAAAAATATGCTGTTTAAAAACTTACAAGCTCTTCATTCACATTTGTTTTAACTATTCTAAAATTTGTATGTGCTGGCACTCGAAGAGGGCAACCAAATTTTTTTGAAAATTTTTCTGCATTTAATGTTATCGTATGATCAAGGAAGTTTTTACCCAATTCTTGAAAGCAACCTAAAAATATAAAAAATAAAACATGAGAAAAAAAAGGTAAATAAAATAGGCATAAGAAATCTATCTTTTTTATCTTAAAAAGGTTTCCGTTGACGTATGTATATTTATTGTATTTCAAATAAAAACATGGGGCTTTTCTTTAAAAGGATTAATAATAAGAAAATGAAGAAGAAGATAGAAACATCATTTTCTTTCTTCTTTCTTTCTTTTTGTTGCACAATGGAAAGAAAAGGGAAGATCAATTTTTTAGGGAAAAAATAAAAGTTTTCTTAATCCCCCAGGAATAGAAATTTTTTTTTCTAATTTTATGTAGGCACACATAAATATCATAACATCATTGTTTCACATTAAATTCTGTTAAGAAAATAAAAATTTTGGAAATGTTTTTAGTTTTTTAATTATCGGATATGAGTCAAGGATTACTGTATCAGATATAGAAATAATGGAAACATTGTAATTTGCAATAAACTACATGATTTAAATTTTACAATCTACAAATGTTTAATCATGTAGTTTGTTTTTTAAGGCTACAGTTAAATATGAAAATACAGTAAGACTTTGATAGCTTTACAAAATTGGATTATATTAAATTTAAATTGATTAAAATATAGCGTTAAAAATAGTAAAATTTAATGAGACAAAAAGAATGTAAAGAAACTGAGAAGAAAAGGTTGTTATTGGCACAGAAAGGTACATTAATATATCTCATGCTTAATTTTCAAAATCATGGGGTTAAAATTTTAAAATATATGATGTTCAAAAAACCTCAAATTGAAAGTTGTTTTTTATAAAGAAAATAAAATGAATAAGTTTTCAAAACTTTAATTTGGAGGTTTTTCTTGAGCGATCTGTATTTTAAATTATTTAAGTGATAATACAGTACACAAACAAAAACTTACCAATAACAACTTCATCACTTTTTACTTTAACATTTTCTAATTTTGGCCAATCTTCCAAAAATATTGGATTCGTTAAAAGTGCCGATCTTCGATGCCTCAAATGATTATTATTATTATTATAATTGTAAAAATCATTTGAAGATAAATATGCAGTTTTATGTAATATAAATGAAAGTGTGGTTGAGCAATAACATAAACATAAAAATATTTGTCTCGATATTATTATTCTATTGTGTTTTGATTGTGAAAACATTATTTATGAAATAGCTTTTCTATAAAATTAAAATAAATAAAAATAAT
>CABFKO010003184.1:0-16464 GCA_901766855.1 Panagrolaimus sp. ES5
TGATTTTTTGATTTTTAAACAAATTTTTTTTATTGTCAATAAAATTCAAATGAGTAATCGGTGTTTTATTTTTATTCTGTTAGTATCTTTTTTGTCGTTGGTATTTTCTCAAGATTTTCAAGGCTCAAAAAAAGCTTTAATTTTGTCAAAATCTTTTAATGAAAAAGTTAAACGGGAAATAAATTTGGAAGTTTTTTCTGATATTAAAGAGGTGAAGAAAAATGAAAGTGATGGAGATATTATTTATGTTTGTGGGAATGAAAATCAAGACGGTTAATTTTTTTTAAATTTTTTCATGCCGATTCTGTCCGTTACTAACGGAAATTCATGTTTATCTGAACATTTATTTTGATTGCAATTACCAGGCTAACAATTATGGTGAAACAATAATTGCAATAATTTTTAAAGGAGAAATCGCATTTCTAACAAAAATATAAAAAGGAATAAAAATAGAAAGATTAAATTTTAACGTTTTTTTAAAAAAGATATTAATATTTGGGAATTTAGGTGCGTTTCTGCCCTTTAAACTCCAAATTTTCGTTTATGACAGTTATTCAAAACCAAAAAAAAGCTATTGTTCTTTTTTTAATAACATTTTTCATGCATTCTTCTTCTTGCAAAATATGGGACTATAAAAACAACAAAAACTTTTACCTGATTTTGCAACAATTTTTATAAGAAAAAATAAGTTATAAATGATATCTCCACTTTAAAAAAATAATTTTAGGATGTAGCTGCGATTTGGAGAACAAAGAAATAAGCTGCAGTTACATAAAATCATTAAATATAAAGCCAATTATTGAAAATTTTGTGTTGCAAAACGTCCATTTTTCTATCTCCAGAAATTTGACATTGGAAAAAGTGACACTTTATTATTTCGACTAAAAATAGTTTAAATCTCTTCTTTTAGGGGAGAATTTTTCCTGGCAATGAACATAACCTTAAAAAAATCGTTTTTCGTTTGACCGACATCGTTAAAATTGATGAAAATGTTTTTGATACTTTTACTTCTTTGGAAACATTAATCTTCGATTTGTCTTCCTTGCTGTCCTCAATAAATGAGAACATTCTGAGTGAAAAACTTGGGACAACTCTGTTAAGATTGGATATTGTCGGTGGTTATTTAAATGAAATGAATTTGAAAATTTTTAAGAATTTAATAAATTTAAATGAATTATGTTTGAGCAAGAATCGACAAGAAAATGGAAAAATTATTGGAAAATTTCCAGAATCTCTGTCAAAATTAAAGAATCTGTATTTCGATGATTGTAATTTGACATCTTTGAATGAAGATACATTTGAACATTTAAAGTATATTTTTAAGTGGTTTTTTTTCAAATTCCAAAAATCTGTTTTCAGAAGCCTTGAAATATTGGATCTTAGTTGGAACCATTTTTCATCAATTCCAGCAACAATGAAATTTCTTTCCAATTTAAAAACCTTCGCTTTTGCTGCAAATACGTTCAAAAAACTTAAGAAAAATGATTTGGCATCAAATTTTAAATTGGAATATATTTATTTATCCCTTAATGGAGAATTAGAAATTATTGAAAACTGTGCATTTTGTAATTTGAATAATTTAAAAGAAGTTAGTCTTGCGCATTGCCCAAGACTTTTTTATGTTGATGAAAATGCATTTGGGGCAATTGATAATGGATTTTCTCCTGCTTTAAACTTTTTCAATATAGATAGATGCAATATTTCTGTGCTTCACGAAAATTTATTGGATTGGAAAAATGTTAAAAGTGTGGATTTAAAAAGCAATCCATTTGCATGTAATTGTTCCATGGCATGGCTATTTAATGATTTAATGTCAAATAATTCAATTTTTGAAAAAAAATTAGTTACCATATATGGAACTTTGTATGACCATAAATTTAGTTTAGGATGTTTGGGTCCTCCACCAACAACCCCAAATCACACATATCCATATACAATGGTTGAAATTTTTTCATCTTGTAATAATTATGCTTTAAATACACTCTGGTATTTTCTAACATTTTTGTGTTTTTCCGTTTTAATTTTTGGTGTTGTAATTTATGTAAACCGTTTCCGACTTGAATCATATTTTGCAAGGCTTTTCTAATAATAAAGTTATTGATATTCTTCGAAAAACACCATCAAACCATGAAATCAAGATCGAGTTTTTTTATAGCAGATTTCAAAAAAAGATATTTTTCAAATGTGTTATTAATTTGCCTTTTCATAATATTTAATTTTTTTGTTATGGATTAACATAATCTAAAAAAGTTTATTCCATGATGATAAAATAAATGTAGAAAGCCTTTTTATGATTCAAAAAGGAAAATATTTAAAAATTACTAATCATACTGGTTGCTTTTGTTTAATATAATTTTTAAAAAACAAATAATAAAATTCTGTTGACAAAAATATCCTTAAAAAAACTTTACAATAAAATAAAATACATTCTTAATGATTTTACTAAAAAAGTGTTATTCTTTTTTCTGAAAAGATATATTGTAGATTTTTACAATTGCAAATTTTAATCATTCTGCTGCTGTTATAATAGGATCCAATTTTAATGCTTTACAAAATTTATTGCATTCATGTCGCTTAAAAAATATATTCATCCCATCTTTTCCTAAATTCATTCTTCCAAAGCGTGTTTCATCAACACAATGAATCGCAGGATCTGTTAAAACTGCATTTGAAGTCCCCTGAGGAGTTTTTGATATAATTCCTTGAAGATCAACGACCATTAATTTTTTGTTTGTGACCTATAATATATAGTTGATAGAGGTATAATATTTCAATATTAAGAATTTATTTACTTGATATGTCCAGTGAGAAAAAGCTGTAAGGGCCCAAACAAAATCAATGTTTATTTTAAATTTTTCTGCAGTAGATTCAAGAATTGCATAGTCTGCATTATTTGTAAAACGAACAAACATATCGTCCTTTCCATATTGTTTTTCACAAGAAAAATATCGACACTGACGGTCGTCCACTGGGAGACAAAGAGTTTGAACTTTTAAAAATTTAATTTTATAATATTCTTTAACTACACTACAGATAGTTTCATTGTACATTTCTGCCAAGAATGATGCAACTGTCTGTACTTGATTTGTATTTTCATATCGAGATGCAGCATTTAGTCCTGAAGTTAACACAATATACTCTTTTAAAACAATATTTTCAGGCTTTTCGGGAATTGTTATATCACGTCCATAAAATGCGTATCGTTCTGAGCCATTGTCAAAAGGATTTTCAGCAACTTGAATGGATGCGCGTTTTGGTGGATTTCGAATTAATGGTACATCATTAATAACATCTTCAATGGTTTCAGGCATTTCATAATTTAAAAATCTTCCGTTTAATTTTGGCATTTCATTCCATACGGGGATATCTTTATCAAAAACATAACTTCGTACTTTTGAAATGTTTGCGGTTTCGCACACTTTGGCAGAAAAGTGCACGGACTTTGATACTGCAGTAAATACTGCACTGGTGATTTCCAAAACATCGGTAATATTAAAGTCGGTGATATGCTTTCCATAAGCTTGTGAAAAGATGTCTATCATTTTATTAGTCGATGCATTGATCTTACCAAAATAATAATCAATGTTTTTGTCACAAATTTGTTTAAAAAGTTCTACTTCACTTTTTCCTTCGGGATCTCCATTTGGATAATAGTCATCCAAATCGTGATACTTTTTTCCATGACATGGTGCATCAGCAATATGAAATATCACTTTTGTACCATATTCTTCTCGCCATTCAAGATTTAATGCTTTATGAATGCCCCCGAAAACGTCTTCTGCAGAATCGTCACCCCCTTCAGCAATAATACTACTGCAAAACTTTTGAAATTCTTCTACCGATTCAGTGAAATTGAGAATTTCAAAGCGTTTTTGATCTTTCACATCACGATATGCAACAACAGATAAACGTAATTTGTTAGCAGTGTTTTTACTTTTTATAGTGTTGTTGGGTAGTTTCAATAGATTCACTATTTTCATAATTGATTTACGAACTCCATTAATATATGATTGCATCGATCCAGTAGCATCAACCAAAAAACAAATTTCTACATCACGTGCTTTCTGAATATGACGTAAAACATTTTTGACATTTTGTTTTCGAAGATCTAAAGCTTTTCGAAATCGTTCTGTAATTTCAACTTCAGTCACATCTTCTCCATAATTTAAACCAGATTCTTCATAAATTGCTCGTAATCGTTTATTCATTTCTCGCAATTGAACAGTTTCAGAATTATCTTAAAATTAATGTAAGTTAAATGAAATTCAAAGCAAAACAAACGAGAACAGTTTCTGCGAGATTTTCTTTCATGCGTCCAAGCAGAAGGTTTTGAATCAACCTCCTCAGCCATCCATGAAGCAATGTTGGACATGTTTGTTGTTTTCAGTTATAATAAGACTGAAATTTATAACATAATTATTTTTTTTAATATTTTACAATAATCTAAACAAAACTTTAATGAATTCTACAGCAACTTAATGATTTCCATGTTAAAAAATGCCCCAACGAAAAAATTGATTTTTTAGTGATTAACGTATGTGGTATAAATACAATGCGTTTTTTTCTCTTTTAATACTGATAAAAAATGTTTAATCAGTTTTATTAGCGTCAGTAGAATGATTCACTAAAAATATTGTTTTAATGCTTGCTGATAAACCATGGAGTTAAACAAAACGTGCGTCGGAAAATGCACAAAGAAATTTTGTTAAAACTAAAAAATTATAAAATTTGAAAGAAAACAATCTTTCAAGGCTTCTTGTATAAATTCATCAACCTTATTTTGAGTTGTATCATCAAAATTACAAAATTGTTTGTATTGTTCAAATATGCTTTTTACGCACAGGTCTCTAAACTTGCAAGAATCTGACAGAAAAGTCAAGATCTTCTGCAATTGCCAAAAATCTTCACTTTTTTCATGACTGATTTTTTTTGGAGGAATATAAATTGTTTTCCCTGTTTTTACAAGACATCACTATCACGCTTCCGAATTTTTTGATGTTATGTACTTTTGTGAAATCATTTTTTTAATGGAGAAAAAAATTGATTAATTCAATAATTTTAATCAATAAATTTTATTTTTGTAATTTTCACAACTTCTTGGACTTTTTCAAGTTATATTTTTTTAAATAAAAATGCTAGTGCTTTTTACAGCCCGATTTTTTAACACTTTATATGTTACGTATCAGATTTTAATTATTAAAAAAGTTGAGATTTATTCTTCAAAAAAGCTCTAAAAAGGAGAAAGACTGGTAACTTTTATTTCTAGATGTATGTATTTCTAGAAGAAAAAAAATCGTATAAAAAAGAAGAATAAAGCAGATGCTTTTTATGATTGCCCAAAGTTTGCATGAATTGATTGAAGCATCTAATGTCGGTTCGGTTACTTGAGGAATTACACTGCGAGTTGCAAGAGCTATTCCAGCATTTCTTTGTCTTTCTTTCATTTATAGCAGCATCACCACCATGATTATTAAAATATTTGATTTCAGTTATTTAAGAATCTATGACATTTATTAAAAAAGTTTTTTTTACTCCGGTTTTTTTTCTCTGTGCACCTGTATTTCATAAAAAAACTTTTCATCAACATTTATTAATAAAAAAATCAACAGTAAAAGGAATAAATTCGACAAAAACATAACAGTTTATTTAACATTCAGCGTTGTCATTTTGAATATCAACATTAGAAATTAATCCAAAATATCAAAAGATGGATGAATACGATCGGCTGAAATTCAAATTCGGCTATAACGTATAAAATAATTTCCTTGCATCTATTATATAAATACAGCAGTTTTTGCTTTGAAATTGCTAGCTGACGAACATTCCCAAATGGTCACTTTCAAATCTTTAAAAATCATTTTTGCAACAATGCATTTGAATCAGTCGTTTTGTTTTATTTAAAAAGAGCTGCAACAAAATCAAAGTATCATATTTCTTTCCAAATATTTTTTACATTTATTTTGCAACTAATATTTTCTTTGTTTAAATTTTTTTTGTCGATGAAATTCAAATGAATTATTGGTGTTTTATTTTTATTCTGTTAGTATCTTTTTTGTCGTTGGTATTTTCACAAGATTTTCAAGGCTCAAAAAAAGCTTTAATTTTATCAAAATCTTTGAATGAAAAAGTTAAACACGAAATAAATTTGGAAGTATTTTCTGATATTAAAGAGGTGAAGAAAAATGAAAGTGATGGAGATATTATTTATGTTTGTGGGAATGAAAATCATGACGGTAAAATTAAAAAATATATTTTTCTTTTTTAAAAAGTTATACAAATTTTGTATCTTTGTGACAAAAATCAAATTAAGATAGTTTGAAATCAGAAATGAAGACACCATTAATCTTAGCTATTAAAATTTAACAATTGTGGTGCAATTATAATTGATATATTGAATCTTTAATAATAAAAAATGGATTTAAAAAAACAAATTTTTAGAATGGGAATGTAGCTGTGATGTCATTAAATATAAAGCCAATTATTGAAAATTTTAAGTTGCAAAAAGTTCATTTTTCTTTTACCAGAAATTTGACATTGGAAAAAGTAAAATTTTAATTTTGTGCTTTTTTGATCGATAATCTTGTGTTTTCAGGGAAACATGTTTCCTGGGAATAAAGAAACCATTGAACACATTGTTTTCCATATGACCCAAATCGTTAAAATAGATGACAACGTTTTTGATACTTTTACTTTTTTGAAATCACTAAGTTTTGAAAGGTCGACAATGCCTCCCATAAATGAAAACATTTTGAGTAAAAAACTTGGAAAAACTTTGTTAAACTTGGAACATTTTTGTGTTTTATCGTTTTAATTGTTGGTGTTGTAATTTATGTAAATCGCTTCCAACTTGATATATATTTTTCAACGCTTTTCTAATAATAGTTTTGTAAATTCTGTCATTTTTATTCTATTTTGTTTAAGCAGAATATGAATCGTTCAAAACGTTGTAAAAAATGTATTTTTTATTATTTTTGTCCCTCCATAACTAGTGTTTCTGTATTTATATTTTTATTACTTTACAAGCATAAATAGTTTAAAAATATATTAATTGAAGATAAATGTTTAATTTTTGTAGATATGATTTTTTAGAAGCGGTGGAGATCTCAGCTGTTTAGAGCTGTATCTTTTTTGTGAAGACTGTAAACAGAAAAATGGGGGCATTTTAGTGCCTTTGGATATTTGGCTAAAAATATTTTGTTTGCTTTTTCTATTTTTCCAGCCTCTGCTATTTGTGATCACATGCTAAACAAATAGATTTACTTTATTTTATCAATATAGGAGGTACAATTTTTTCTTGTAAAAAAGCATAACAAAAAATCTTATTTAAAATATTTAAATCATTGAGATAATTTTATAATTCATTCCAACAATATTTCTTCACCATTTGATGTTGATATATATTTCACGTTACACTGATATATTGAAGAAAGATATTTTGAAAGTTTTTGACAGTCTTGTATATTCTCTATCCAGAGAACAGTGGAAATTAGCATATTTTTCGGAATTGCATTAAGGGGTACTTGATTGATAATTTTTATTGAATGTTCTCTATATTCTATTCTTGGCAAGTAATTTTTTAGGTCATTCACAATTTCAAATTTGTAACAAATTAGTGTTGGAATTTGAATAAAAAAATATTTGCATGTTTTTTGAAGTTTTTGAAGAACTTCAGGTTTACTATTTTGCAAAATATAATTGAGCATTGGGTATTTGAACGGAAAATTTTGGTATGTTGCATTATTGAATGAAAAATAACATGAAAGAGGTTCTGTGTAAACAGTTTCTTTTATAGCAGTATTTAATATGATACTCGTATCAAAAAATTCGAAATCAAATGGATTTTTCCATGGAACTAAACTTGGGCCACATTTTTCAACTGCTTGCTTATATTCTTCTAACATATTTCTGTCTTCGGGGAAGAATCGACAATAAAGTGAATACATTTGCAGCAATTTCTGAAAAAAAGGTAGGAATTTTTATAAGAACCCCAAAAGAAATACAAATGGGAGGATTTAATTCTGGCAAATAAAGGCTACTTTGTTGTCATGTTCTTTTAAAAACTGAAAATATAGTTTCCATAAATCCAAATTTTTTAAATCATCGCACATTCGAAATTCAATATTATCTTCAATTAAATGAATATCGCCAACAATTTCCATCATTGTTTTTATCCATTTTTCAGTAATTGAGTCATCTTTCATGCTCATTATATTTTCATACATTTTTTTCGCTTTTTCAAGAGCTTTTGTGATTTTACAAGGAATAAAGTTATCTGAAAATGGTAATTACTATAATTTAATATTTATTTTTTTAATAATTTCATACATGATTCTTTTTCAAAAGTTTTGAAACTTTTTATAAGTTTGTCATTTGGATAACATATATCCTGTGTCCAAATTTCAAACGCATTCTTGACAGATCCATAAACAAAATTTAACAATTTCTTTCTTAAATTTCCACAATGCCAAAAACAAAATTTAAAATATAAATTTTGAAATTCTGGATCCAAAAAATTATTTTGACAAGAATCTCTTGCAACTCTGCTGTAATTTTCCCAATCTGCATTATATATTTCTGCAGCTTCTAAATTGATTGGCGTATTATGGAATAAAGGATCAGAAAGCATTGAAGTAATGGAAATTAAAACTTAAAAAATACAGTATTTTAGATTTTACGGTTAAATTTGATAACTGAATCAAACCTTTATGAATCTCCAATGCTGGTGACCATTGCGTTCCAAGAATATCGGCACAAATTTTTCCATCACTGCTAAAAACCTTTTTTAAATGTGAAAACATATTTTTTTATTTATAGTTAGTTACCTGATATTGGGATGAAAGATAGGAGATTTAAAAGTGAAAATTGGTGGTTTAAAAGGGAAATTGTTTGGCACATGAATTTCAAGAAAGAATGCTGTCCCTTCAAATGGTGATTCTGGGGGACCAATTATTATTGCTTTCCAATGAAAAAGTGTGTCATCGATTGGTTCAGCATAACATAAAGGTGGCGGATCTTGTTTCATTCTTTTAACCTCTGCTTTTAAGCGTCTCAAAGCCATACTTTCTTTCAAATTTTTTCAAATTTGCAAAAGAAAAATATTGTTACTGAAAAAAAAAAACGTTCGTATGTTTTGCGAAAAATTGTTTTTAAAACAATGGTGAACTAAGAGAGGCAACAATGACCTTCCAAAGAATAGTAAAAAACTTTATTAAAAATTATAAAATTGATAAAATATAAAATGCAAGAACAAAAAAGGGGACAAAAACTGCAATCCCAAGACCAGAAAGTAGACAAGTTTAAATATTTCTGATCGTCGTTGCCCGATTCTTGAAAAAAAACTTATGAAAAAATTGAAACTATATTATTAAATTGTTAAATGCATTAGAGCCATATATTTATACAAACAAAACATAAGAAAAAAATGAGTGAGAACAACACATAAAAAAATCAATCTTATCTTACAAAAAAAAGAAAAAAGACGTTTCATGATAAGAAAAAAATTCAGTTTTCCTTTTTTTTTGTTTCTTTTTATGTTAAATAAAAGTTAAACAAGTATTATGCACGCCAAATTTTTGCAAAAATACTTGAGAAAATAGATCGTAAAATCTTTTGGAATAACACAAAATGTTTTATAGCTTTTCCCTGAGAAATTACATTTCGTACCCGCTTCCAATAAATACAGATGTCAATCTTCTTTGTTCATCTATCTAACTGCTGTGAAGGAATGACAAACCACAACGTCCTCATTATGACGGACGTCCATGTTGTGAAATAATTGTTTTCCCTGAACTTCGACACTCCCTTCAAAGCGCTCGGGAGCAAAAATAAGACCAATAAAATCTTTTGTTTTTTTAGTTGATTGAATGATGTTTGCAAAGTGAACAAAAAACAGTGTTTCGGTTGTTGAGGAACAATAAAACCTGAAGGCCACTGTCGTCGGCCACATATTTTTTTAAGTTGCCAATTAAGTCTTTTTCATTATTTTGTCATCGGGTAAATATTACAATAAATAAAAGAAATGCATCTAAAAATTTATGTGTAAAACATATTTTAAAAATGTTTATTATAAAGTTTGAGGACATTATTTATTGATATTGTATAAAAAAGATGAATTTTTTATCAGTTATATTTGCGTTTTACCACTGTGAATTTTTTATAAAGGACTTTCTGAAAAAATTAAAAGTACTTGCAAGCAATTAATTTTTGTTTGAAAATGTTGCCTTCATGTTGCTTAAAAAATACATTTATTTCTTATTTTTATAAAATTCATTATTCCAAGCTAATAAAAACACGAAAACAGTAAATATAATTTTTTTATTTTATTTTTTCAATGACAGCGAAAAATTTAAGTCAAAATCTATGCAAATGTAAAGAAGTTGGTTCAATTTTTCGGTGCATAAATCGAAAAACTTTATCGAATTTTTTTTGAATAAATTTCTTGTACGGTTTTACAAAATACAGCAAACATAACGCATCAAAAATAATGTGAAAACAGCACATTGGAAGAGCTAAATTAGCATAAATACTTCCATTTTGCAGCTGTAATGTAAAGGCAACAACAATTAACATCGCTGGAATTCCACAAAGCACCAAAAACGTAAATAACTGTGCTATTAATGTCCTGAAACAAATTTTATTTTTACTAATTTATTACAGTAATTTTGGTAAACTTACTTGTACAACATTTTACACATTGTAAATCTTTCTCTTGAAGATTTCTTTGAAAGAGTTTTTAATCTCATTAAATAAATAACATTTAAAATAATTAATAAAATTGCAGCTAAAATTATCCAAAAAACCGCTATACAAAAATAAACGTAAATAAGATTAATGTTAAAAGTTGGATGTAAGCCGAAACTGTTTGGTAGGAGTTGAAACAGTTGCGCAATGGCTGGAACTTCTTCAATTAATTTGGCTTGATATAATGCTGAATCACGTTCAAGGTATATTAATGGGACTAAAATAATGTGGAATTGTATATATTATATTTAGTTATTGAATAACCAAAATAATGTTTTAAAATTGTTAATTTTTGGTTTTCTTTTTTTTGCATAAAGAATTTAGTGGTACAAGCTTTTTCATTTTTTTTACAAAATGTTCAATTTTTTTAGATTTTTGAACATTTAATAAATAATTAAATTTGTAATTCAAATAAGTTTTTAATTTGTTCATCGAAAATTTTGCAACCGACACTTATTTCACATTGTAAAAATGACGTAATAATCGGTGTAAAACAACTTTAAAACCCCAAACTTAAGCAACCATAACCTCTTTTTTGAAACGTACAATGAAATTTCAACGCTATACTTTTTTAACATCTTTTTTTTTGAAGAACTACAAAACACAATTATTAATACATTTAACACCGTAATTTTTTCAACGAGGGCAAACTTACTTGTAAAAGTTGTTCCAACAAATAAAAAAGCAACAACAAAAAATGCGATAATTATCCACCAAAATCGTGTGAAAATTGCAAGCATATTAAATTGAAATGATGAAATAATTCTCAAAAAAAGTGACATAAAAAAGGCAATAATAAAGCCAATTGCAGATAGAACAAGTAAATTTACTTGAAAAAATGGATGTGCTAAACTTATCGAAAAATGACTGTAAAAACTAAGCATTGGCAAGGGCCAATGAAAAATTGGACAATAAACAAAAAATAAAGTTTCCAATATAAAATTAAAAGTTGTTTGAACAAAAATTGTATATTTAAATGTTCCCATTTGCTGGGTTGATTGTGTTAAAATTATGTATGACATAAATATATAAATGATAATGGATATAATATAAACGTAATCCATAAAACATCGTAAATAATATTGCAAAATTGGATGATAAAATTCATCGAGAGTTATCGCCTGCCAATTACTTAAAGACAACATTCATTTGGTATTTCAAGAAAAATTTGAAATACAATTTAGTTTAAAAAATGTTAAATAAATTTTACAGAAAAAAAGGTTACAGTCTTTAATGTAAAAAAATGTTAATATAATTTTTTCACAATTTTTTAACTTTATTAAACTATAGTGTAAAAACTTCCTTTTTTATTCGATTTATAGTAACTAGAAAGCATTAATTTAGAAAAATGTATTTTATAAAAAATTAATTTCAAAACCCATAATGTTAAAGTTAGACAGGTGTTTTTATGTTATTGCTGTTTATAGTGTTTTGGTTTCATTAACGGTAAAAAAAATCCTACGCTAAAATTTTTTTTGTGCCAAAAGCAGCATTCATTTTTTTAAATAATAATCTTTGGTAATACAAGTTTGTATTACCAAAGACAATAACAGCTTTAACCTTTTATTTATAGCAGGGCGCCAAACGAATGTAGAAAAACAATGAATAAATCTTTTTTTTGTTAAAATTATTTTAAAAATCGCTTGATTCTGTCTTTTTTGTTAACAAATATCTTTTGAGCCCCGTTATATGATACTTTAATATAAATTGGTATTTTGGTACTTCTGCAGTTTTGTCCCCCTTTCATTTTTCATTCACAAATTTGCATGAAAATGTTGACTTTACGTTGAAAATTTAAAAGTGTGGGTGCGTGGAATGAGCGGTTGTGTTGCTTTTTGTGAATGAAAAATGAAAGAGGGGAAAACTGCACAATTTGAAATTAAAATTTTCAAGGAAATATTGTTTGTTAAAATTTATTTTTTTTCAAAGTTTTTTTCATAAAAGTTTAACTGTTTTCAAGAACTTAAGCAAAAAGTCCCTGAAAGAAAGCCATTTGTAAATATTATAAAAAGGCAGTCATGCCATGACCAAAGCAGTCAGTCTCGTCCAGCCCATCCTGCAGTGCCCAATTGTTTTGTTTTGTTTTTTAATTTAATTGATTTATTAGTCATTGTGAATAATATTCCTTTTTACTT
Organism: Panagrolaimus sp. ES5; assembly: GCA_901766855.1. Lineage (NCBI taxonomy): Eukaryota > Metazoa > Nematoda > Chromadorea > Rhabditida > Panagrolaimidae > Panagrolaimus > Panagrolaimus sp. ES5. The sequence continues at coordinate 12,876 of CABFKO010003184.1, forward strand.
CTCCCCTTGGTATTGTTGTTGTTTGGTATATTATATTATTGTCATTATATTTCTTCGAACAACCTTTTTTTTCTTCAAAAATCATTTTGTCAAGCCAAATCTGCATTATCATTTATCTAATTCAATTTCTTATTAATTTCAAAAAAATTCTCGCCCACGGCTCTTCCATTAAATCGGATTATTTGTAAAAAATTTTAAATAAATAATTAAATCATGATATAATTTTTTGCAAAAATGGATACCACTCCTGGGAAAATTCAATATAATTTATCCGTTTTTATTCATCGATCTTCGCAACAGCAAAATTTTGATTTTCGAACTTCAACACTGAATTATATTCTTAAAAATCCAAAATCTCCTGAAATTTGGAAAAAACTCGTTCACACTTGTAAATGGTTCTTCGATAAAAATTCTATTGTTGTTCTTCCATGTTTACATTATGATTTCTATTCTTCACATGAAGTTTGTATGATTTGCTCAGATGAAAATTGTAATTATCGTTGTGATCGCTTAAATAATTTATCAAATGTACCTTTCAAACTTTGGATTACTCAAAAACTTGATATTGAAGGTAATAAAGAATATACTAATTTTGCTGAACGATTGTATCCTTTTATTTTCAAATGTGATGCCACGACTATTACTCTTTGTAATAAAGTATTAAGCTTTAAAGAATTCTTATTTTTAACTCATGACGCTAATGATGTTAGTATTGCTACCTTGATTAATGATGAAAATGGCAAAACGGTTCCATTTGAAAAAATTGTAGAAAATTTACCAAAGCTTAAAATTATTTATTAATAAGTTTTTTCTTTTCAAATCTTATTAATTTTAAATTATTTTTGTGTTTTTAGTTCTTTCCGTATTGATAGAAGTGATGTTACCGCGGAAACAGTTAAAAAATTTGTTGAAATGGAACATTTAAAGAAGCTTCAAAAAATGATACTTTATAATATCCCAACATCTTTTAATTTTGAAACATTTTTAAAGTTTATGCTTGTAAAATCACTCTTTGTTCCCCCTTAAATCAAATGCAAATTAATATTTTTAGGAAAACAAACGTATTTTGTTTGAGCTCGAAATTTTTAACTCTTCTGAAGAATATATGGCAAAAATTATAGCTTTTGTTAAAAGAATTAAGGCTGAGAACTACGGTGATTGCCCATGGCCAAGCATTGAACTTAATAGTGTCGAATTGATGCAGTAATGATGATGATGACGATTGGTAATAAATAAAGTGAACAACGATTAACTAATAATATCTTTTTTGTTTTGTTATGATTTTTGTTTTTGAAAGCTTTTTTATTACGTTGATAATTTATTTTAAAAACATATAATTTTCGAGTAATTGTATGTGAATAAGAAATTTGCGATATATCCAAAGCAGCTTTAGCCGTAAAAATTCTGATTATTGAAATTAGAATTTTCAAAGTAGTTTGAGAATTTTTAGGATTGAACCAGAACCTTCAGATACTGTTGCATGATAATGAATTGGAAGGTACGATATATAAAAAGTTATTAAAGTTGTTTTTTTGCTTTCTTTTCTGTTTTACCTTTGGCAAAAGTTTAACATAAATTATGCCAAGACAATCTTATTGACCATTAATACTGTCAAAACACATTACATTTTTAGCAACGATCAGTATTTAAACTTCTGGTATATTATTCAAATTTTTTTTAAAATAAAGAAAAATCATTTTTTTCGGGAACAACAAATATCCAAATGTGAGATAAAAAATGTCAGTTAAAAAATATCCGCCAAGGTCATAGACTTGACAAAACTTAAAAACAGAAAATATGCAAAATTTTTTGACATTTTTCATTTTCAACTTTGTTTATCACGTTTTTGTTTTTCAAATGAATTTTTAAAACTTTAAAATAATATAATTTTAATTTTGTACAATTTTAGTACCAAAAAAGCGGAGCAATGAATCCAAGTATTCGTCGATCACCAACAAGATTTTCTCCAATTGATGAACATCCAAATGATCATTCCCCCCCTCATTCATTGAAGCATTCCCCTCAAAATATTACTCAAACAACGGCACAACTTGATTTTGGTCCTGAAAAATTTGATACTTATCGGTCAACTGGTACTCATTCAAATGCTGCTGGTGCTGCTCATGATAATCCTTTAAGCCGGCAATCAAGTGGATTTCAAAATCAAATAAATAAAGGAAGTAAAGAAAATTTATTTAATGAACCAATGGTAATTCCAATTGTTCATACAAATTCAATTCCTCGACTTTCTATTGACGTTAAAAATGTTAACAATGGAAACAATGAAGATCAATGGGAAAAGCATGAAGTTCAAGTAAAATATCATAATGAACGAACAGGTGAATATCCACCAGTATATCATCATCCAATGTATTATGAAGATTATGGATATAATAATCGGCTGCAATTTCCTCACCAAACAATGCTATCATCTCCTTATCATCAATATTATCCACAACCTGATTATCCAATGAGTCCAAAAAGTCTTCGAAAATCTGCTGTCAATGGTAACGATCAAATCCACAAAAATCCTATTTCACCTGCCCCAATTCCATCACCACATCATACCATCAAATCTACAAAATCCCAAAAAAATAAAACAAATAAAAAGCAGCAAAAACCTCAAAAACAAAAAACTTATCACAAAATTCATTGCTGCTGTTTTTCATTTATTTGGCCTCCATTTGCTTATGAAATTTGTGAACCTCCACAACCAATGTATCCTGCAAAACATAATTCAAAAGCTCCACCAGGTTATTCATCACAAAAATAAATAATTATTGACAGTTATCCAAATGACATCTTTTTTTGTGTTTAATTTATTATATTTTTTATTATAATGACTTATTTTATTTTTTCATGTTAAAAAAATTACAAATTTATATTAAAGTTGTTACAAAATACGGCAAACCTTACCTCTATTAATGTGTCTCTTTTATTAATTTTGATTTTTGTATAATCTATAAATTCAACAATTAATTAAATTTCATAAAACTAAAATTGACTAATTTTGTTCATCAGTATTTTTATAAGAACTAGACAACTTTTTACACACAGTTTTTAAAACCTTGGCACAAAAAAATCAGGAAAAATATTTTTCCAAAAAAAGGCTAAAAGAAAAAACACAGATAATGTATTTAACATGTTTCATATTTTAGATTCGAATGTAATATTGACAAATATTTTATTTCAATTATTTAAAATCAGAACAACAAATAAATAGTATTTTTGTTTATTTACTTCTTTTGGCAATTAAAATAAACAGTATTGTATTATTTCAGATTAAACTTCTCTTTCAATTCATTCAACTTCGGATCAAAATCTGAGTTATGATCCATCGACTTATCATGAATGACGCCATTAAGAAATATTCGTTCTTCTTTGTTTAGAATTTTTTTACCGTTGTTATCATCATTTTGTCGAATATGTGCGGCATCTCCTCTTTGTAGTGCTGATGCAGCACATTTTGGCGGTTCAACTGTCATTCTCTGTTGTGCTTGCCGTAGGTAGTCTTCATAGGATGACATTCTGCAATTTAAAATTAAAATAAGAACAAAATATAACTTTCAAAACTAAAACTATCTTTTTT
>CABFKO010003207.1:0-16455 GCA_901766855.1 Panagrolaimus sp. ES5
TGACATGTTGCTGGAACCGATTGCCGAGCAAACAAAGAAGAAGCTCAGCAATATCTGACCTCTGACCTCATCAGTAAAAGATTTGTGCTGATCCATGCTGTTACCTGTGCCACTCCTTGGAGGGGTTTGATACCCTGAGCAAACAGGCCACCGGGGAATTTTTGATTGTCCTCAATGATGAAATTGAGTTGTATACAAACCAATATGCACGGGGATCTGCTGCAAACATAGCCCCGTGCCTCGAGTTAAAAATCAAGCTTATTTATACTCCAAGCCCAGCCACTCGTCTTTACTGATACGACTGATATGCTCAACACGGTAGTCACTCATAAACTGGTTGAACTGCTTTTCTTCCGTGTGATGGTGTTTGAAGCCACATTTTGCTTGCGCTTTAAAAGACTGCTCATTCTCGGCGAAATAACCGCACCAAAGAGCAGCCATGTTCAACTCTTCAAAAGCATGGCGCATCAGTTCTTTCACGGCTTCGGGAATGAAACCCTGCCCCCAGAACGGCACACCGATCCAATAGGCGACTTCTGCTTCATTATCCGCAATGTCAAAATTACTGTCTTTGCCAATCAGCAAACCAGCCATGCCGATAGCAACATTGTCTTCTTTCAACGCAACGGCGTAAATTGCCGGATGTGAAAACACAGTACGGATAATGTCCAGGCTTTCTTCTTCACTCTGGTGTGCCGGCCAGCCTGCGATTGGTCCGACACGGTCGTCACTGGCATATTGATAAAGACTTGCTGCATCACTCTCCAGCCATGGTCGCATGATGAGACGTTCTGTTTTAAGCATGATTTTTCTCGCTTGTTATCCTGAATAATGTTGCGTTGTTTAAAAACAGGACAGAGAGATTGACAACGGCAGGAATTAAGCAAATTAGGTAATAATGAAAACTAAATAGTAGATTTTAACATATTTTATAGGGATCAATGGATAAAACAGAAACAAAAAGCACACTCAGCCTGACCAGTGGCAATGAATTTCAGATGGGGGAAGGCCCGCTTGCGGAGAGCGATAATCAGCTCTTATCGCTGAGTTATCTTGTGCTGCTTATCTGTCAGACGGGGTCTGCGGAATTTGATGTTAATTTCCGGCGCTATCAGATGCAGAAAGATGATTTTCTGGTTCTCTATGATGACTCCATTGCTATGATGAGAAACCGATCAGCAGATTTTTCATGCACTTATTATTTGATCGATCGTTCTATGGCCGCAGATATTGCATATGGTTTACCAAATGAGTTGTTTCTGTTTTTAAGCCGTCATCCGTTTTTCACTGCTGATAGCAATACAATCAGTTTTCTGCGGCTATGGGAGCAGATGACCGCGCGACTTCAGGAACAAGTGCTGCAATATCAGAGAACCATTCTGGTCAATCAGTTTCAAAATCTGTTTCTATGGCTTTCCCATAAAACAGCCGGTTTCGATATTGCAGAGAAAAATGACTATAGCAGACAGGAAGCGCTCTGCTGGAAATTCTGGGAGCTGATATTTTTGCATTGCAGGCAGCAGCGTGAAGTTGCTTTCTATGCCAGCCTGCTCAATGTGACGCCCTATTACCTTTCACAATTGACCAGACGCTTTTTCAACGATGCCCCGAAAACCCTGATTGACCGGCAAGTAATCCTGGAAATCAAAAAACAGTTGTTACAGCCCAAAAGATCAATGCAGCAAATTGCCGATGACCTGCAATTTACGGACGCATCTTATCTGAGCAAATATTTCAAGCGCCATACCGGCATCGGATTAACAGACTACAGGAAGAAAATTTCTTATTTTCCTGCTGCTTCAAACAACCGCTGAACTTATTCTCTTGAATAAAATGGACAGTCTTTACCGTAGCTTTTCCTGCAAACTCTCTATTTCATTCTCGGAAAAAACCTCAATCCCATTTGCACGCAATAATGCTGCCACCACCCCGGAACTTGAGTGCATCCGATTTGTAAAATCACCGGTATAAATAAAACGGCTTCCACATGACGGGCTGCCATCCGTCAAAAAAGCATAGCGGCAACCATTCCTTAGCGCCAGATCCAATGCAATTTTTGCACCTTTAATAAATGCTTCTGTAACATCATTGCCGGTTAATTCATATATATGTGCATCCCCCGACAAGACCTCTTGCCCCGATTTTAGGTTTGCTATTTCAGCAGGCGGCCGGGGAATACTAAAACCTGCACTCAGCTCAGGACAGACAGAAACCAATCGCCCCTCCTGCTGCCATTGTTCTATAAGCAGATGGCTAAATGTTTTAGCTTTACCGTTATAACGAACCGGATGCCCCAACAAACAGGCACTGCAAGGATTTTTTGAACCATCTTCAATATTGAGCATATTGCGTGACATCATATTCATCACGCCTGCTCTATCATTTATTTTGTGAGTATGTCCCTATCCCAGCAAAGCGGGCGCGTTACTTCATCCGGAATATTCATGTTCGCGAATTTTAGATACTAACCTTTATACTCAAACCTGCGGCTTTTCGTGGCGATAAGACGTTGTTACCATCGCTCCGCGTTTGTACGAAATTCGCACATTTCAAATACTGCAAATGTTGCGAAGCGCTCAACGAAACATTCACCCTGCGCTATGTATTATAGCAACATCAGACGCTGCGCGCTGCCAACAACATGCGTAACCCCGGCAATATCTGCCAAAAAATGATTTTGCATCTCATCCTGAATCATAGATTTTCTATAACATACGACTATTGAACGCTTCAATTAATTGAATGATGAATTGAGGCATTCAAATCTAATGCAGATCGTAGCCCTGCGGTCTTGCAATATGAGTTTGCCACCTTCCAATTCGCGATAGTAAAACAATGCGTTATTCTGTTTCTTATACAATAAGAGGCAGGGAGTATGAAATGAAACTCTATTATGCGCCGGGTGTCTGCTCAATGGCCGCCCACATCACTGCAACCGAGGCTGACATTACTCTCGATCTGATCAAGGTCGATATTCGCAGCGTACCGCACCGCGTCGAAGATGGCCTAGATCTCAAGGATGTCAACCCGAAGGGTGTCGTCCCGATCCTTGAACTCGACAATGGCCAAGTGCTGACCGAAGGTGTTGCCATCCTGATCTATCTGGCCGATCAGAAACCGGAAGCGGGATTGATGCCCCCGCAGGGTAGCTTCAACCGCTACCGGATGCACGAATGGCTGACCTTTATCAGTTCAGAATTGCACAAAACATTCAGCCCTTGGCTATTTCATCCCGAATATGGCGAACAGGCAACCGAAGTTGCAAAACAAAGGCTTCACGAGCGTTTCCACCTGCTCGACAGCTATCTGGCCGACCACGAATATCTCGTGGACGACCGTTTCACCATTGCCGATGCATATTCCTTTACCATCGTGAACTGGTCGAAAGGCCGGGGTATTGATCTGGCAACGTGGCCCAATCTGGCACACTATCAGTCGAAAATCGCGGAGCGCAAGAGCGTACGGGACACGCTCATAGCGGAAGGTCTGATCAAATAATATCCATCCAATAGAAGCCCGATCAATCCAGCTCTGCGGATGCCCGCGACAGATCGCCTTCCAGAAGCGACCGCCGTGCCAACAACCCACCGCCGACATGATCAAAGAACGCCCGCACGCGTGCCGTGTTACGCAAATCCTTATGTGTAATTAGCCACAACTCTCTGGTCAGTTCATCAAGCGGCTCCAGAATCCGTTCGATATCGGTTTCCTGGTCGCCGAGATAGCAAGGCAGAAGCGCCACCCCCAAACCTGCTTTCACCGCCATGAGCTGGTTAATGAGGCTGCTGGTACGATAGGAAAAGGCGTGGGGCGATATGTTCTTCGTCAACCACTCGGATGCCGCCGCGACAGCGCCGCTATCCCAACCGATAACGGCATGTCCCGAAAGGGAAGCAAGGTCGGTCGGGCTGCCATGCTCAGACAGATAGATGCTGCTGCCGTAAAAAGTCCACGGCGTCGATGCAATCTTGCGCCCGAACAGCTCGCCTTCATGCGGGCGCGTAGCGCGGATCGCTATGTCGGCCTCACGTCGCAGGAGATCAAGCTGTCGGTTATCAACGAGCAATTCAATCTCGATACCACCATGCTCATGACGGAAACTTGCCAGAACCTCGTTCAGGATCCGATAGGCTAGCGTCTCGGATGAGGTGACCTTGAGCTTGCCCGAAAGCCGTGTGTCCTGACCTGTAATTGATCGATCAAGCGCCAGTGCTTCAGCTTCCATCCGCTCCGCCGCCAAGACCATCTGAGCGCCGGCATCAGTGGGGACATACTGGCCGGAAGTCCGGTCAAAAAGCTGAACGGCCTTCCGCTTCTCCAGTGCGTTCAGCCACCGGAAGATCGTCGAATGGTCATGTCCCAAATCCTTCGCCGCTCCGGCCAACGAGCCGGCACGTGCAACCGCCAGAACAATTTTGAATTCATTCCAGTCGCTCACATTCTTTCCATTCTGCAAACTCATTGCACATTTTAATATTTTCTCTTGCTAATTGGAAATAGCAATAACACAAAATTCCCCGGACAGAGTAATCCGGCTTTTTACAATAGACGTAAATCGCGCCTGCCGGCGTTGCAATTCGGCAAAAAATTTTTGCCAGATTGCAAGCCTGACCAGTCCTGTGATCGTGCTGCTATGCAACTGTTTCGTCGTGATCACGATGAGCGGATAACATCCTGCCCTGTCTGACGGCGGGATTGCCGATCGGAAAATCCCACTTGCCAAAATACAGCGCGCAATTCGCGCAAGGGTTCCTATCATCGCCCCTTGTGTCGGGCCAGTGCATTTCGTGTTTGCCAGGCATGGCGAAATGAACAGCTGAGAGAATGGACACAGGAGTGGAAAAGACGATGGCATGGACACTTCTGATCCTCTCCGGCCTGCTGGATGTCGCGTGGGCCATATGTGTGAAGATGGCAGACGGCTACAGCCGGTTATCGTGGTCGATCTTGTCATTCATCCTACTCGCCACATTCATCTACGCGCTTGGAAAAGCACTTCAGGTGCTGCCGCTCGGTACAGCCTATGCGGTCTGGACGGGCATCGGCGCCATCGGCTCGATCGTCGTCGGCATTGTGGTCTTCCGCGAACCGGCAACCTTCGTCCGCCTCTTTTGGATCTCGGTCACGCTTAGCGGAATCGTCGGTCTCAAACTGACGAGCAGTTGAGCCTTAGTGCTCTCTGCTCATTTGAAATTAAAGGAACCACCATGGCCAAGCACAATGCTGACACCGAATTCGTCTTCAGCAAAGACGAAGAACTGAAAGCCTTCCGCGACATGCTGCTGATCCGCCGCTTCGAAGAGCGCTGCGGGCAGATGTATGGCGAAGGACTGATTGCAGGTTTCTGCCACCTATATATAGGACAGGAAGCTGTCGTTGTCGGAATGCAGATGACAATCGGTGAAGGTGATCAGGTCATCACCGCCTATCGCGATCACGGTCATGCACTAATGACGGGCATGGACCCGAAGGCTGTGCTGGCCGAACTCACCGGACGCATGGATGGGATATCGAAAGGTAAGGGCGGATCCATGCATATGTTCGCGCCTGAAAAAGGTTTCTTCGGCGGACATGGCATTGTCGGGGCGCAAGTCTCCATCGGAACGGGGCTCGCATTCGCCAACAAATATCGTGGCAATGATCGTGTCTGCCTGACCTATTTCGGCGACGGTGCCTCCAACCAGGGGCAGGTCTATGAAAGTTTCAACATGGCCAAGATCTGGGATCTGCCGGTTGTCTATATCATCGAGAATAACCACTATGGCATGGGCACCAGTGTTGAGCGGGCGTCGGCTAACCTGAATCTCTCACAGCGCGGCTTATCGTTTAACATCCCCGGCGAGCAGGTCGATGCTATGGATGTACGGGCCGTACGCGCCGCCGGCCTGCGTGCCGTCGAACATGCGAGAGCAGGCAAAGGGCCATTCATCCTCGAAATGCTTACCTACCGTTATCGGGGACATTCAATGTCAGATCCGGCAAAATATCGCTCACGTGATGAAGTGCAGAAGGTCAAGAACGAGAACGATCCCATTGACCGTTCGCGCGCTCGTATTCTCGAACACGGACATGCAACCGAAGATGACCTTAAACTGATCGAAAACGAGGTCAAAGAAATTGTCGCGGAGGCAGTTACCTTCGCCAAATCCGCGCCCCTGCCCGATCCGGCACAACTTTATACGGATGTTTATGCGTGATGACGCGAAACCAGATATTTCTCTGCAAGAAGCAGTCTTAAGACTGGCCTCTGCCGTGTCGATGTCGACCTCTTAGATATCAATCAGCAGAGGCCATACGGATATCGTATGTGGCTCTAAAAGAAGAACAAAACACGAGCCGCATGCCTTAAACTGCACCACATGAAATCACTCATATTATATGGTGAAAAGTTATGTCGAGCATTGCTCACTCAATTGCGGACAGTCCGCTCATGTTCCTCTTTGTACGGATCATGATTACAACATTATTTTGGTCAGAGGTCTTTCTCGGATTAATGAATTTCAATGCTTTTGCAGGTGCAGTACAAAGGGTTGGTCTACCCTGTCCGCGTTTTGTTGCAGCAGGAGCGATTGTTCTTCAGGGTGTTGCTTCATTTTTGATTATCACGGATTTCAATCAGTGGGGGTGGTATGGTGCAGGCGCTCTTTCTATATTCACTCTGCTCACAATTCCATTTGGTCATGCGTTTTGGAGATGCTCCGAGCCCCGACGAACACAAGAACTTCATTTCGTTCTTGAGCATATCTCCTTGGTGGGCGGACTGCTGCTTCTCATCATAATGTTCTGGATGAACTCCGGAATAACACCGGTCTAAGATCCGTGAGAGACGTCGGTTGTCTGCTTTCCATGTTTCAGAGATAACGCATAACTATTTCGAGGGTTGATCATTAACTCTCATTTCTGAACGTTCATGTATTCGGCACCTCAAAAGCTTTCGATATGACCGCTATCCCCTCTCCTATCGTTGTTTTCTGGAAATTCAGGCTCAGAGCAAATTTCGACCTCGAATTCCCCTTGCTGTCACAGGGCCAGCAAGGGGACGAAGTAAAGTAAATCTCTAAAATGCCGTTGCGATCAATCGTGCGATCTTACCATGCCTAGCAACACAAGCACGAGGATCGCCGTCGCTGCAGCAGCGCCCGCCAGAACAAAAAGCTGAAAACGAAATGCGGCTTCATATGCCTGCAACAGCAACGATCGTCCAGCTGTTGGCAAATGCACCAGAGCATTCTGCAGATCGCTCATCGCCAACCGGTTCGATACCTCGACCAGATCTGCATTTGCCGCTTGCCCTGATCCGTCATTTGGCACTGCAGTCGCCAGTCCGGAGAGGATGTTGGCGGACATCATAGCCCCCACAACGGCGATAGCCATTCCATCGCCAGCTAAACGTACCACATTGAAGATTCCCGCAGCCATGCCCGCCCGCTCCTTGGGGACAACGCTCACGGCCAGACCATCCATCAATCCCCATGGCAGGCCGATGCCAATGCCAATCACCAGCATCGCCAGTAAACGCGTGCTGTGCGCATCGCCGGATAGCGTCAGCCCCAACCAGCCAAGTCCGGCTGCCGCAATAACGAGGCCCATGCCAGACAACACACCGACATTGATCCAACGCGCCAACATGCCGGCAATGAAAGGCACCACTAGTAGCGGCGCGGACAGCGCAATCATCATCTGTCCGGCTGCCAGTGCGCTGTATCCTTCAACTCCGATGAAACGAGCTGGCAGCATGACCAACAGCACGATATACGCATAGGCTGGCGCAATCGCCAACACCTGCACTCCGACGAACCGGGCATTGGTGAACAGGGAGAGGTCGAGCATGGGTTTGGCCTGTCGGCACTCAATGACGACAAAGGCAGCCAGCAACATGGCAGCGCTCATCAGGCAAGCCAATACCGAGGTATGGCTCCAGCCCTGCTCGGGGGCAAGGATAATACCATAGGTCAGCACGGCCAGACCTGTTGTAAAGCTGATGGCGCCGGACCAATCCAGTCTCGTGGCGTCAGGATCGCGTGTCTCGCGGGCAAAGGCTGCAATGAGTACGGATGCCAGCAAGGCGACCAGCGCCGGCAGAAAGAACACCCATTGCCATCCCAGAGTGTCAATCAGCAATCCGGCCAGAAATGGACCGAAGGCCGCGCCAGCGCCGAAAGTCGTCCCGATCAGACTGAATACACGCGTACGGGCGTGTCCTTCGAACTCTTGTGTCAGCGCGGCCATCGCGCCTGCAAAAGCTGCTGCCGCGCCAAGCCCCTGAATGAGCCGTAAGATATCGATCCAGAATACAGAAGGCATGAAGGGAATAGCCGCTGTTATCAAGGCGAATAACAACATGCCCGACAACCAGATCCGCTTGCGCCCGTAGGTGTCAGCCAGACTACCCGCTGCCAGCGTCGCGCTGCCATAGGTCAGGATGTAGGCGTTGATGATCCAGGTCAGTTCGGCTGTGCTGCCGCCAAGAGCCTGATTAATCGAGGGTACGACGACGGCAGGACCCGCGATACTCAATGGAATAACAGCGGCTGTCAGGCAGCCGGTCACGATCAGCGGGGCTTTGCAAGTTTTTACATCCGACGCGGATGTAGCAATAGTACTCATCGGGTATTCCTTGATAATAGAGAGGCCATCCATGACGCCGTCGAATTCATGGCTGTCGCAGTAGCACCCCGACAGCCTTATTTAACAATTGATGATACAAAAGAACTATTGGTGGAAAAATAATGCAATTTTCATTATTAAAATGACTGAACTGTCATGAATTGAAGGAAAATGGATAGCTACAGCGGCATGACGATCTTTGTACAGGTGGCCGAATTACGCAGCTTCGCGGCAGCGGGACAGCGGCTGGGTATCTCCGCGTCGGCGGTCAGCAAGGGTGTGGCGCGGCTCGAGCAGAAGTTAGGCGTGCGCCTGTTCCAGCGCAGTACCCGCAGCGTAAGCCTCACAGCGGAAGGCACGCTGTTCCTCGACCGCTGCCGGCGCATTCTCGCCGAGATCTCGGCGGCCGAGAATGAACTGGCCAGCACGACGGCAAGCCCGCAAGGCCGATTGCGGGTGAGCCTGCCGCTGGTCAGCGGATTGATGTGGCCGGTGTTGTCGGCGTTTGCCAGCCACTATCCGCAGATCGAACTCGATCTGGATTTCAGCGACCGCCTTGTGGATGTCGTAGATGAAGGTTTCGATGCGGTCGTGCGCACCGGAGAGTTGAGCGACTCCCGCCTGATGAGCAAGCGCTTGGGTATCAGCCGTTTTGTCTGTGTGGGCGCACCACGCTACTTCGAGCAGCACGGCATACCCGAACGCCCCGAGGACATTGCCCGACACGCTTGCCTGCTGCATCGCATCCCAAGTACCGGCCTGCTGGAAAAATGGCGCTTGCGGCGCGGTAACGAGGTCGCCGACATGAACCCAGCGGCAAGCATGACAAGCAACCACCTTGAGACGCTGCGGCATATGGCCATTCAGGGACACGGTATCGCCTATCTGCCCGACTTTGCGGTCAGGACGGCTCTCGATCGCGGAGAACTCGTGACGGTGTTAGACAAATGGTCCGGTGCAGCCAGTACCTTCTGGATATTGTGGCCTTCCAATAGGCAATTATCGCCCCGAGTGCGGGCATTCGTTGATTTCATGGCTGAACATCTGGATTTGGGCGCAAATCAGTCTTTCGTCGATAGCAACAAGAAATTTCCGCCGGAGAACTAATATATATATGGCAAAACTACAGTTTTTCCAGCCGCAATAACCGTTTGTGGGGTGGAATTGGTACTGGTGGTTCCTACAACTGGACAACGACCAATATGCCGTCGATGGCGAGGGTCTGATCAATACCAGTCTCAGCAACTTTGCCGACAGTTACTCCTTTCAAGAGACAGATCGGTTTTAAGGCGATGTATAAGTCCAAATGATATATTTTTATGAATGCTAAAAATTACACCAAAATATTAAAAGATAATTTCACAGCATAAGGAAAAACTACTTAAAAATCCTAGTATATTCCATTGTCGATTTTCAAGCCTCAATCACGTTGCCGCTTTGACTCACATGAATTTGCAGATCAGCATTTACCAATCGCTATTTTTGAGGTCGTCTTTTATAAAATCGACAAAGGTTCTGATCAGAGGATTTTTATAACGGCTTTGGAAATACATTGCATAAAGCGTGTGCAGGCTGGCTGCCTGATAGTCGGGAAACAGAACTTCAATTTCGCCATTCTTGATATGTTTATCAGCCACATAAGTCGGCAGGCAGGCAATGCCCTGATGAGCAAGCGTGAAATTCAATAAGGCCAGACTGCTGTTACATTCCAGACTGGCATTGATCTTTATCTGCTCAACAGTGCCTTTATGCCAATAGGTCCACGCACCACCGTTTGTCATAGCCGGATAGACCAGCAATTGGTGGTTTTGCGGTTTGAGATCCTGCGGCTTTTGCGGGCGTCCGTGTTGCTCAAGATATTGCGGTGTCGCGCAATAAACCCAGCGGATTTGGGTGAGCATTCTGGCTGCATAGGGGCCGTCAGTTGCATCCGTTATGCGCAAGGCAATATCAATATTTTCCTCGCCAAGATTAACCAGCCGGTCATCCAGAGAAATGTGAATATTCACATCAGGATAGCGCTCTTTATAGCGGCTGATAATGCCGACGAGTTGCGAGCAGCCAAATGCAATTGAACAGGAGATATGGAGATCGCCTTTCGTCTGGCTGCACAAATCTCCGACTTCATCCAGCGCATCTTCAACATCAGCAAGAATACGGGAGACACGTTGGAAAAACATTTTGCCGTGCGTTGTCAGCGTAACCGCACGTGTTGTGCGCCGAACCAGCAAAACACCGAGTTGTTCTTCGAGCAGGGACAGGCTTTTGCTGACAGCAGAAGGTGTCATGCCGAGCTCGCGCGCTGCCGATGACAGACCGCCGGTTTCTGCGATTTTTGCCAGAACAATGAACTGGTTGAGCGAGGAAGTGAGTTTCATTTGTGAAAATTTATCATAATAGCTTTGAAAAATGAACTATTCTTCATAACTCTTTCTTGTTCTATCTTTGTCGTATGTGAGAGGGAACAGATGTGACTACAGATTTCGATTGCGTAATTGACCGCCGCCAGAGCAGTTCAATCAAATGGGCTGCAGCGGATACAAATCTTTTACCGGATGAGGCAGCCGCCGATCCGTTGCCGATGTGGGTGGCGGATATGGATTTTCGCTCTCCGTCTGTTGTGATTGAGGCTTTGGAAAAGGCCGCGCGCGATGGCGTGTTTGGTTATCCGTTCCGCACGCAGAGCTATGATGAAGCTGTGTGCGGCTGGCAAAAACATCGTTTTGGCTGGGATGCAAAGCCTGAGTGGCTGGTGCAGACACCGGGCGTTATAACCGCATTGAACATGCTGATCCAGACTTTCAGCCGTCCGGGCGATGCGGTTCTGATCCAGCCGCCGGTTTATGGTCATTTCTTCAATGATGTGATTGAAAACGGCCGTCGGGTGATTGAAGCACCGTTACAGCGCAATGATACATCCTACAGTTTTGATGCTGAGGTCTTTGAAGCAGCGATTACACCAGACACCAAAATCTTTATCCTCTGTAATCCGCATAATCCGACCGGTAATGTCTGGTCAAAAGCAAATCTGCGGCAAATGGGGGAAATCTGTCTGCGACACAATATTCTGGTGATTTCTGATGAAATTCACGAGGATCTGATCTTAAACCCGCATGTCAGTCATGTGCCGTTTGCCTCGCTGGGTGAGGAATTTGCGCAGAATTCGGTTGTATGTACTGCACCAAGCAAGACATTTAATATTGCTGGTCTGCAATGCTCAAATCTGTTCATTGCCAACGAGAAGATCCGTGATGAATTTCGCCGTGTTCTGGTGCGCAGCGGACTTAATTTTGTGAATACATTAGGCGCGGTTGCCTGCGAGGCGGCTTATAAACATGGTGAGAGCTGGCTGGAGGACTTGCTGGCTTATATTCGCGGTAATCAGCAATATTTTGCGTCTTCTGTACATCAGTTTTTCCCGCAATTGCAGGTTTTCGACAGCGATGCGCTTTACCTCGCATGGATGGATTGTCGCGGCCTTGGTATGGCGGCGCCTGAGCTGGAAAAATTCATGCTGACACAGGCACGGGTCTGGTTTGACCGTGGCTCCAAATTTGGCGCGCAGGGACATGGTTTTATGCGGGTTAATCTCGGCTGTCCGCGTTCGACGATTGATGAGGCGCTCGGGAGATTGAAAAATGCTCTGGAATAAGGACTAAGACCCTGCCAGCTGGGGAGCTGAGCAGGGAAGCATAAAGGGGAGGAATTATGCTGGCATCTTATAAAACATCTGCCATTGCTATTGCATTGGCGGAACAGGACTATATGCGCGCTATCCGGCGGGAGTTACATAGCCTGCCGGAACTATCGCTGCATGAGCGCAGAACATCACAACGTATTGCAGAGGAGCTGGATGCCATCGGCGTGCCTTATGTGCGGGTAGGTGAGTTCGGTATTGTTGCGACTATTGAAGGTACAAGCAGAGACCGTGTGGTGGCTTTGCGTGCGGATATGGATGCTTTGCCGATTCAGGAAGATAATCCGCATCTGGAATATTGTTCAAAAACAGAAGGTGTGATGCATGCCTGCGGTCATGACGGACATGTGGCGATGTTGCTGGGCGCTGCCCGTATTCTGCAACAGCTTAAAGCGCAATTAAACGGCACAGTGAAACTCTGTTTCCAGCAGGCGGAAGAAGTCGGCAAAGGAACACAGGAAATTCTGGCGGAGCTTGCCAAGTTTCCGGTGGAAAGTGTTTTCGGTATTCATCTCTGGTCAGAGATTGAAAGCGGCAAAATTTCAGTTGAAGCGGGGCCGCGCATGGCTGCCGGTAAAGCGATCAATATTGCGGTTCATGGTACCGGTACACATGGTGCTTACCCGAACCGTGGTGTCGATCCGGTACTCGCATCAGCCGCTATCTTATTAAATTGTTCGGCGTTGATCAGCCGTGAGATTGATGCGGTTGAGCCTGCGGTGCTGACATTCGGGCAAATCCATGCCGGTGAAGCGGGTAATGTGATTCCGGATATTGTGCGGATTGCCGGTACTTTGCGGACCACATCTGTTGCAACAGAGGCGTTTCTGATTGAGGCCGTGGAACGTGTGGTAAAAAACACGGCAGCATCTTACCGCGCAACGGCCGAGGTGAGCTGGCCCGGTGGCGTGCCTGTGGTTGCGAATGATCCTGCGTGCAGCGATGTTGCATTCACGGCCGTGCATAATCTGGGTCTTGATGATCAGCTGATCGATTTTAAAACCATGATGGCATCAGAAAACTATGCTGACTTTCTGGCCGTTTATCCCGGTGTGTTTGCGCTGATCGGCGTTCGCAATGAAGCATTGGGCGCCTGCTATCCGCATCATCATCCGAAATTCAATATTGATGAGGAGCCGCTGTCCACCGGCGCTGCTTTGCATGCGCAATATGCGATTGATTATTTCAACAAGATGCAGGCGGGAGCAGGACAATGACAGACGCTGTTATGAAAAAGGGCAGCGGCTTTCTCGCTGCTGTGGAACGTATCGGCAATAAAATGCCGCATCCGATTGCCCTGTTTTTAGGAATTATTCTTATAGTTCTGTGTCTGTCTTTGCTGCTGTCGCTGGCAGGGGTGTCTGCTGTTCATCCGCAAACACAGGAAACACTCTATGTTAAAAACCTGCTCAATGTGCGGGAACTGATTGAGTGGGGCAGCAATCTTTCTAAAAACCTGCAAAACTTTCCGGTATTGGCCAGTGTGCTTATTCTGGCAGCGGCAACAGGATTGTGTGAGCAAACGGGTTTTTTTGCTTCCGCGATCAAATCGTCTTTGAAAAATGCGACCGGATCAGGCGTGGTTTTTGTGATTGCGCTGGTCGGAGCTTGCGGGAATATTGCCGGTGACGTTGCTTTTCTGATCGTTCCGACAATTGCGGCCAGCGTATTTCTCGGTACCGGACGGCATCCGCTGGTAGGGCTCTTCTTGGGCTATGCGGCTGTTGGTGGCGGTTACGGTACCAATTTTATTCCGGGTGGCTGGGACGTAATTCTGACACCGATCACAATCCAGTCGGCAAAGTTGCTGGATCCGGCATTCGATATGAATCTGGTCAGCGGTTATTATATGATGGCTGTTGGCACGGTGCTGATTGCTTTGACCGCAACATTTGTCACGGTTAAATTTATCGAGCCGAAATTCGGTAAATATGAGGGCAGCTATGCGGCGACCGAAGAGAATGAAGGCGCTTTGACTGAGGTGCAGCAGCGTGCATTGCGAAAGGCTTTGCTTGGTGTCGGACTGTTTTTGGCCGCCATTATTATTGCAGCCATTCCGTCGAACAGTTTTCTGCGTTCAGACACAGGGTCGCTGACAATCAATGCACCTTTAATGAAACTGCTCTATGCATTTCTGGTGATTGCGTTTTTGCTGGCAGGTATCATTTATGGTGCTGCAACCGGAAAAATCCGTAATATCAAAGAACTGGCAGACATGCTGACCAAGTCTATCAGCAATGTTGCACCATTTGTTGTCATCGCGATTATTGTTTCCCAATTTCTCTACCTGTTTGCACAGTCTAATCTCGGAACAGTGATTGCAATTTACGGTGGTCATTTGCTCAGTGAACTGTCTGTGCCGGTCGTGGTGGTGCTGATCATGTTCTTCATTTTTGAAGGCATTGCCGATATGTTCATTGTGAGCGGAAGTGCGCGTTATCTGATCTTTGGTCCGGTATTTGTGCCAATGCTGATGCATCTGGGTGTGCATCCGGCATTTACGCAGATGATCCACCGCACCGGCGGCAGTATGGCGAACCATCTGACACCGCTGAATTCTTTCTTTCCTGTGTTGATTGGGCTGGCGCAGAAATATGACAAGAATATCGGTATCGGCACGATTTTCTCGACCATGATCCCCTACACGATTGCCTATAGCATCGTTTATATCGCGATGATTATTGTGTGGTACGTGTTTGCACTGCCTCTAGGCTTTGATACGCCTTCTCATATGATAATAAACTAAGAGTAATCTAATGTTTGCAACCTTACACCAGTCTCGTACATAATCACCTGATACAGTTATCATTTGATTGTATTTAGCAACTTATGTCATAGGCAGGGAAAAACACCATCGAAATATCAAATGAAGGCTTCATACGAATATTGTAGCCTTCATTCTGGACACGCTTCGTAAAAGTGGCTTAGTTTTCTTGGTTTGAAAGAAAACTTACATCACCAAGCGTGCAGATTTTACGAAGCAAGTTCACACTCACATAGCCGATCAGCATAGTCACTCCTCTTTTAGTATCAACTTCGACGGCAGGGGGGCGGGTAGCAGCTGTAAGTTTCTGCTGGGGTTTATTCTCAAGACTTGTTGCTGGATAGGCAACGAATAACACGCTCAGAAAAGATCTGGCATTAACAGCTTTAAAATGTGCAATTATTCTTCGCAGACCACTATCAGATCTGAGCCACCATTCGGATCGCGGCAGTCAATATTGTTCTTATGAGCAACAAAAGCTGTTGGTCAAACACGGCATCATTTTATCAATGAGCGCTAAAGGTAATTGCTACGATAATGCGATGGTGAAAACCGTGTTTAAAACCATAAAATCAAAGATGGTGTAGCATGTTGACTGTTAAATACGGGGCATCGCAGTAAAACACTTGGCCGATACATCCATGGCTTTTAGAATCCAGTACGGCAACATTCCTCAAGGGGATATAAATCGCTTATCGGATTTGAAACCATCACGGTCTGCACAGAGTGAAACTCTCTCTACTAATTCAAGGCACGACCAAATATTGACCAGACTATCGAGAGAAAAATGGAACATCTAGATCTAGACCGCATTATTCTGGCAGTCACGGCAGCTAATGATGTAATCTATTTCCAGTTGCCCGTGGATGTAGGCTACATGGTTCTTCGCGAGTGCGTTTACTGTTACGAACTATATTATCAGATGAGATCGATCTGATCACAAGACGCTCGGTGTTCCCTTAACGGCGCAGCCGATAAGCGAGCGCTTCCTCAGTGAGGCGCATTCAGTCAGGTAATGACCGAAATTACGAGCAAAACTAACATCCCAACGACTGCCACGCAATATTTTGGATCGCCCCTACCCCACGTAATAACCATTAAATAATTATGTGTTACGTGGTTCGCTACTCCGATTTGAACCTATTTCAGCTAAAGCACTGATATAATTTGTAAAACGAGATTTCGATGCGTTTCGGCGATTTTTTCGTTAAACAAAAGACATCTGCCAATCAATTGAATTAATTTAGGTTTTTGTGATTTTGGTTGCGGGGGCAGGATTTGAACCTGCGGCCTTCAGGTTATGAGCCTGACGAGCTACCGGGCTGCTCCACCCCGCGTCAAGTATTGTCGAGCCTTGCTGCCCGGGAGCGAAGTCAGGCGTAGCCTG
>CABFKO010003229.1:0-12747 GCA_901766855.1 Panagrolaimus sp. ES5
AATTATATTTTTTGCGCCGCAATTGACAGGTGGTGCTTTGCCCATGATTGAGGAATCGTAGTGCCATTGGGGCTTCTTCTCGTCCCTTCCTTTTTTCCCTTCACTTTATTATTATTAATATTACTAAAATTCACGGTTCATTTATATTCTCTCTCTCATATATTTTTTTTTCGTTGGGAAAGCTGTCAAATATTTTGTCAAGATGGCTGACCTCGAAGCAGTTCTTGCTGATGTCTCATATCTTATGGCAATGGAAAAAAGCCGAAGTCAACCGGCTGCACGTGCATCAAAAAAGATTATCCTTCCTGATCCAAGGTAATCATTCATTCTTGTGCTTATCTTTTTTTGTAGTTTAATTTTGTTAATTAAATTCCTTCTATTTTTTTTATCCATGGTTTTTTGTTTTTCAGTGTACGAAGCATTATGCAAAAGTATTTAGAAAAAACGGGTGAAATTAGGTTTGAAAAAATATTCAATCAAAGATTGGGCTTTCTTCTTTTAAAAGATTTTGCTGAAAATGTTTCTGATACTAGTTGTCCACAGATTAAATTTTACGAAGCAGTAAGAAAAAATTCTTTTTTTTACTCATCAAATTTGAGGTTTTTATTTTTTATAGATAAAAGAATACGAAAAACTTGAAACACCTGAAGAGAGATTGGTTAAAGCACGGGAAATTTATGATCATCATATTATGGTTGAAATGTTAGCACATTCACATGTCAGTTGTCATTTTAAAAAAAAAATAGTATTCATCAATTGCTTTAAATATTATTTTTTTTAGAATTACACAAAAGAATCACTACAACATGTTCAAAGAAATTTAATGAAAAATATTGTTCCACCAGACCTTTTTCAGGTTCGTTGCATTTTTTCCTCTTTTTTTGGAGAAGACTTATTTTAAGCATTTTGGCATTTTCGTTTTCGTTGAATTTTGATATAATTTGCTTCTTTCTTTTTTTTTCTGCTGCCGCTACTGATGCGGCAAGTGTCACTTAGTTATATTTGAATGCCACCAAAATAAAATACGACAGAATAGGAGAGAAGTAGTAGTAGTAGTAAGTAGTACTCTTCATTAATTCGTAAGCTGTGTATATGTATTTGTTGCGGTAACTAAAAAAATATATATATTGATCTTTAGCGGCTTATTTAAAAAAAAGAGGACCAATACATTACATTAATTTAGCATTTTTCTTTTTTTTTTGAAATTTTAAAAAAGACTAACTAACATTTGTGAAAAGAAAGAAAGAAAAGGCAGCAAATCGATCGTTATTCAAAACTTTTGAAATAAAAACAAATTTTATTAAATATAGAAGCTTTTAAGTTTGTCAATTTTTTGAATTATTTATGCATTTTTTTGAGGATAAAAATTGAATAATATTTTTCTCATTTATATTGCTTTATTAATGTGGTGAAGTTGACACATTTATATAAAAATTGTTTCAAATCTTTTACTTTTTTTGGTAGCATCACGCAATTGCCTTTTTTTGAACACAATAAAAATGAAATTCTTTTTTACTTTTTTTTTCCATACAACTTTAAGGAACAAAAAAGGAAATAAACTTTAGCTTTCAAAAAGAAAGTGTGAAAAAAAGGGAGAAAAAAAAGAAGTTAAAATGGCTAGGACGTCATTAAAAAAAGCTAGCAGCGGAGGTGCAGGCGAGAAAAAAAAAGAAAACAAAATGAAATGAAAGAAAAGCAAAACACAATTCTTCTTTTTTATCAAAATCATGTGATATCAATGTTTTTTTAGCCGTATGTTATGGAAATTTGTGAACAGCTAAAGGAAGAAGTATTTCCAAAATTTTTGGAAAGTGAAAAATTTACACGTTATTGTCAATGGAAAAATCTTGAACTTAATATGCAATTAACAATGAATGACTTTAGTGTACATCGAATTATTGGCCGCGGCGGGTTTGGTGAAGTATTCGGTTGTCGCAAAGCTGATACGGGAAAAATGTAAAAAAAACAAAAAATTAATTTAAAAATGATTAAAGCAATAAATAATTTTAGGTATGCAATGAAATGTTTGGATAAAAAGCGTATTAAATTAAAACAGGGTGAAACACTTGCATTAAATGAAAGAATTATGTTAAGTCTTGTCAGTACAGGGGTATGTGAAATAACAAAGTGATAACATTTTTTATCATTATAAGAAATGATTTTAGCAAGATTGTCCATTTATTGTATGTATGACATATGCATTTCAATCTCCCGATAAACTTTGCTTTATTTTGGATTTAATGAATGGTGGTGATTTGCATTATCATTTATCTCAACATGGTGTATTTAGTGAAAATGAGGTTTTATTTTATGCATCTGAAGTTATTCTTGGCTTAGAACATATGCATAATCGTTCTGTTGTATATCGTGATTTAAAACCAGCTAATATTTTACTTGATGAAAATGGGCATGTTCGTGTCTCAGATTTGGGGTTAGCTTGTGATTTTTCAAAGAAAAAACCACATGCTAGTGTGTAAGTTATCTACCAAAATGTTTACTTTCAACATAAAAATTATTTTTAGGGGTACTCATGGATATATGGCTCCTGAAGTTCTTGCAAAAGGTGTTGCATATGATTCTTCAGCAGATTGGTTTTCCTTTGGCTGTATGCTTTATAAGCTCTTAAAAGGTCATAGTCCTTTTAGGCAGCATAAGTCTAAGGTGAGCATGGTGAGTGTTTTGCGCTTTATAATGCTTTTCTATCACACTGACACCTCGATTGATATCTTTGTTATTATTAATTAAATCTTACCAAAAAAAATTTTCATTTTTCTAATACTTTAACGTTCTGTTGTTTTATTGTTTTAAAACCTAATGTTTTTTTAAACGTAGCTTTTAACAACAAAGCTTTAATCATTGTGTCATTTTTTTCTGTTTTAAAAAAAACGTATTTTAATCAAAAAGATTATAATTGCAGGATAAAAATGAAATTGATAAAATGACAATGACACAAGACATTGAATTACCTGATCAAGGATTTACGAATGAATGCCGAGATTTACTTGAAGGCCTTTTAAAGCGTGATGTACATGAAAGACTTGGATGTCGTGGAAAAGGGTAAATATTAAACAATGGAAAGAGGTATTAACAACTAAAATTATAAAACTTTTTAGAGCTGAAGAAGTAAAAGATCATCCATTTTTCAAGGGTGTTGATTGGCAAGTTATTTATCTTCGTCGAATGGCTCCACCATTAATTCCACCAAGGGGTGAAGTCAATGCCGCAGATGCATTTGATATTGGAAATTTTGATGATGATGAAGTTAAAGGTGTTAAGCTTGGAGAATCTGACAGTGAATTGTATAAAAATTTTAATATTATTATTTCTGAAAGATGGCAAAATGAAATTGCTGAAACTGTTTTTGATGTCGTTAATCAGGATGCAGATAAAAGTGAAATGAAGAAAAAAGCTAAACAGAAGACAAAAATGAATGTTGATGAAAAAGGTTTTCGTAAAAATTTAATATTTCATAAAGTCTATCATTTTTTTTTCTAGATTCTGATGTCATCGTTCATGGCTACATTAAAAAGCTTGGAGGTCCTTTTACTTCAGCCTGGCAAACAAAATATGGTAAATTGTATCCCAGTCGTTTGGAATTATATCCTGAATCATTAAGTGGGAAACCAGAGGTAAGAAAAAAATTATGCAAATAAAAAACTGAAATATAAATATCAAAAATATATTTTTAGTTGGTTTTCATGGATCAAATTGAAGAAGTTGCCGCTGAATTACAACAAGTAAAAGGAGAACAAACAATTACAATAAAATTGAAGGAAGGCTTCAAAGAAACAAAAGTTATTTTAACAAATCAAGTAATAAATATTCAAAATAAACAAGAAATTTTTTTGAACATTTGTTTTTATTTTAGGACGAAATTTCATTAAAAGAATGGCATACTTCACTTCGTACAGCTCATCGTGTTTCACAAGAATTATTACAAAGAATGGGACGAAAGGCTATCAAAATATACGGTGTAAATCATGATCCAATGCTTACTGAATCTGAAAGACCTGGATCTGTTACACGAGCTTTCTTAAATCGCGCTTCATCAGTTGATTCCGGTATTTAAAAACATACACAAATCTTTCAAAATCTTTTATATTTTTTTAATTTAAGACTAACCAGCTAACTCAATTTCCCCCTTGTTATTTTTGATCTTTCCAGGGTAGAATTCGTGTATCGACTTTTTTAAAAAAGATTCTTTAATCATCAACTTCACATCAAAAAGTTGTTACTTTAAAGTTTTTTCATAATTATTTTGTTTTTCTTTGTGTATATTTTAAAAAAAAGGTCCTGATAAGCAACTAATTGTTAATTGCATATCAATTTTTTTCGTCTATTAGTTTTCAAATAATATTGTAAAATTATTTCACTCATTTATTGTTTAAAATATTTAGCACATATAAGGTTTCATTATTTGTTTATTATGTACTGTGGTTTTTAAACGATCTCAAAAAATGAATTGTTTTTATACATTATTTAAATTTCTCACATGTATCAAGTATTGTAACAATTGATAAAAAAACAAATTTTTTAAATTTGAAAATGAGAAACAACAGCTCATAACTTTAATGAAAGATTTAAACAAACAAAACCGAGCCTACAGTATACTAAGACAAATCAACAAAAAAAATCTACCAGTCTCAATCCCATTTTTCTCTTCGGATTAATTGAAACATTGAATCTTCCACGGAGCGATGTTTGTGAAGTAAGTTACCATAATTACCATATGGTTTGTAAACCGTTCCATCTTCTTTCAAATATTTTGCATCACCAGGCATACGTTGATATTCTTTTAGTTTCTTTGCATTCGCAAGTTGTTCACCGAAATTACCCTTTTGACGAATATAAGGTTCTTCTTTTTCCTGCAAAAAAAATAAAGTATAAATACTAGAATAACGTGCCATTATTATGATAATTATGTAGCTGACGAAAATAATATAATTATTGCTAAAAAAATAAATACTTACTTCAGTTATGTAAGGGTTAGCAAGATGACGCATAACTTCATATTCTCTAGCCATTTGATGACGAAGTACAGCAACACTTCCAGGATGTATTGGAAGATTTGGTCGACCAGTACTAAAAGCACAAAATATAATAAACTCAGGGTAAAACATTAAATAAGAAACTTACGCTTTCTTTTGAGGTAGAAGATTACCACGATAACCAATTTGCCAAGGTCTTCTGTCCCAATGAATTTTGTTTAAATTACCAAATAAAATTTTAGAATACTTCATATTATAAAAAAAATCTACAACAAAAAAGTTAAAACAAAAAGTAACGTTCAATTTTGATGCTAAAAAACTTCAAACAAATGTTAGGATAATTCGCTTCGAGAGTATTGAGCTTTAAAATATCTGTCAATTTTGATGAAGTAAAAAAGCATTACATTACAATTATTATTATTAAAACCTCTATAAATATGTATTTTATATTTGATTGATGAGAAAAATGTCTAATATTGAATTGCTTTTTCTTTCTTTAACGTTGTTTATTCCTACTATAATTAAGGCATATGCTTCTCCGTGAACTACAGTAAGATGCTTCATCGTAACAAAATCTGATTTCAAACATTTATTAATATTATTTAAACAGAATTATTAAAAAAAACATATGCTACTATCCGTATCAAGCAAAATAAGAGTGTGGAATTTTGTTTAGAGTTTTGAAGTTTCGAATTTACAAGCTTGCTAATTCATCATTGTAGTCTTTAGGTTTTTCTTCAGGAGCAAGTAAGCGGCCAACAATTGGATATTTAACTAAAAATGAATATATTATACGTAAATAATGAGATAACTTAAACAAACATTTAAAGCTATCAGCCCAATTTTTTGCTTCATCTTTGTCAACAGCGCTTAAATCAGAGATATCATCATATTCATCTTTGACCATTCTTACATCCATATTTGCTAAAGCACGGGTAGCATCATGTCCAGCAAGAGGTTCGTAAGCAGAGCCAGGACCATAAAAATTTTTACCACGAGTAACATCATAAATCTAAAAGTAGTTGTTAACTAATGTATCCTTATAAAATCGAATGAAACTTACATTTCCAAGTACTGCAAGACAAATATGTTCATCTTCAACACCATTGTATTTTTTAAGTTCTTCAACAGACATATCTTGCTTTTTCATTGGTGGAGCCATTTTAGGTGGTGGTGGAAGTTCTGGAGCTTTTTTGAAAAATAATCTGTATACAACATAAAAGAGTAAAACAATACAAAGAATATCAAAATATCCCAATTCTAAAACACCTGCAAAGTCCATGATTGTTGATGTTAAACTGAAAAAGAAGTATAAAAAAGTGTCTTAATTTAAATGAAGTTAGAAATGTTTCACGAGACTATTATCGACACAAAAAGTGAAGCATTTTTCAACAAAAAAAAGTGCAGGCAATGCGCAACGTGTATGGCAACTTTGTGTCCGTATTAAAAAAAGGTAAGCAATGCGATACACAATCAATCATCATTTTGTGTACCACTAACACGTCCTACAAACTAGGAGAAGTTTGTTTATGAAAATATGTTATAAATTCGAACTATAAATATGTGATTGGAAAAAGTTCAACTTTTGATTAAAAAGTTTTAAAGATTAATTTGTTCAACGTTGTCAATTGTTTTGAACGTAAAGCCAAAGTTGGCATCAGTTTTAAAAAGTTGGTGGTAGCTTATTTTTCAGATATTAAAATATTACCTATTTTCAACCTTCGTGAAATCACCAATATGCATGTTTTTATTTCCTTTTTTACTTTTATTGCTTCCATAATTCAATTAATACCTTTTTTCCTTTTCCTTTTCCTTTTTTCATTTCTCCTTTTTTTCTACAGTATCTTGTTTGTCATTGTTCAACCACTTAAGTATAAACACTTTGATCGTTTTTGTTGTTGTTTTATATAAAAATTTTGGATTGACAAGTACATTTTTTTAAATACACATGGCAAATATTCTTGATTTATATTTTGACCCTTTTTTTCTTATAAAGAACTACAAAGTTTTAGAGTAGTTTTTAGCAGCGCAAATTAATCGTGTTTGTTAGATTTACATATTAGCTAAGAATTTCGTCACCTTTACATTTTTGTCTTCTTTTTTCCATTAACAAAAAAGAATCGTTCTTTTGTGTATTTAAAAATTTCAAACCCAAAAGACACAATGTTGGAAGTTTGTAAGAAAATTTCGTCCGAACAACGGATGCGACACAAGGGACGGGCTATTTTTTGCAGTCAAAAAAAAAGAAGAAAGAACCAACCGAAGTTGCTTGCTCATACTTTTTTTTTAAAAACATAGACGGATCTACAATTCGGGGGTCTTGAATGTTATTCATTGTGCGTCACGTTATTCCCTCTTCAATACAATGGAGAGACGACTAAAGCAGCAGCAACACAGACATATAAAAAAAAGTAGTAGTAGTAGTCAGTCGGTGCCTCTATAATACTAGTACTGCAACCATCTTCCACCGCCTTTGCCAGTCCAAGATCCTCTCTTTAGTTGGAAAAAAGTCTACGAGTGTTGTTGCCAGCACGTTTGTGCGTTTTTTTCTTTCCCTTTTTTTCCATAAGACAACGAAGGCTTTTGTTATATAAGAGATAAAGACAAAAAAATGACTCTTGTCGCGACACCAATCCTCAGGATTTGTGGCCTTTGGCATCAAATGTAAGCACCGGAAATCTCTATTCCCCTCTTTTTTCTGCATTCCGAATAAGCTAATTTTGGCACTATTGTATTAAAATTTGTTTATTGATTCATTTTTTGAGACTCTTTGTATCTTTTTTTAGTTAGTTGTATAATTAAAAACGGCATTAAACGAGAAAGAAAAACGTCCATTTTAGTTTTTAAAATACAATTTTTATGCGAATTCTCTGCGGGGTAGTCTTTTTTTGCGCATTTTTAAACTCTATTTTTTCTGATCGAAATTCTAAAATTTTTTGACCCTATTTTTTAAGTTATTTCCATATTGCCCAATTTTGCATACACATTTACAAATTTGTATTTTTTAATTTTTTAACTGATATTAACAAGGATGTTATTTTTAGTTTTACCTTGAATCTCTTTCTTTTTGTCATCCAGAGCCCTTTGAACCTTCAAACTGCGTTCGTTGCTACGGCGACGTTCGTGCTTTTGTATTTATATTTTGTTTTTGGACGTTATTAACTGGTAAATTAAATCTATACAATTATTGATCATTTTGATTAAAAGAATACTGCTTTAAGCTGTACGGGTAAAAAATGTCAAATCCCTCCGAATGTGGCATTCAGGTTTTTTGCCGTGTTCGGCCGTTAAATGAACTCGAAAGAAAAAACGGGTCACAGTTTATTCCAAAATTTTCTGGAAAAGATTGCATCAATGTTGGAGTAAGTTTTTGTTATTTAAAAATTTTAAAAATGATGATTTTAAAAACCAATTTACGATCTCTTCTTTTTTATTATGAATCTCTTTTTTTTTCAATAACATTCCAGCTGAAAGCAATCAAAACCATTTTTACGTCCCTTTATTATTACCTGCATTTATGTGCATGCAGTTGCCACTTTTGTATGGACAGCCACCATTTCTTTTATAAAAAAATTTTTTTTGACTCATTCATGCGCAAAAAAAAGAGAACAAATTTTGAGGCTTACTCAGCTGACACATATGCGTACAATGCGCGTAGAAATATACAAAATCATTTTTATATTTTTTTGTCGGTAATCAAGATTTTTCTATTCAAAAAGAAAACAAGACAAACCCTTTTGATTAAAAAGCTAAAAAAAGGAAATGAGTCATTTAATGTTTTTACGATAATATCAAGTTTTCTTCATGGAAGCAAATTGAATCAAAAATTATTCTTTTTTTTAATGGAAGGAAAATTCTTTCTATAATTTGCGATAATATTTCGAAATCTTTTGGAATGAGGGCTTTGACAGGCTTAAGTTTTTTCTTTTCATTTTCCGCAAAAAAGGAGAGAAATTTCGAAATATGTCCTTTTATCTTGAAAAAAAGCTTTTTTTGGAAGCGGCATAAAAATACCGAAAAATGTTTGCAGCTGGCTTTACAAAGTATGAAAAAGGAGGGAATGGATGCGCACTGTGACAGACTGACTCAATGTTGTTGAAAAAAAAGTAGTATTGACTTTATTGGTATTTGTAATCGAAAAAAAAGGAAACAAACAAACCACATTTGAAATTTAAGCTTTGTGGAAGTATTTTGCTTACATAAATTTAACAAATAATTTTCATCGTAAAAAAAGGGAACCAACAATTCAAATTAATTATCCAAAATTGAATATAAAAATTAACTAAAAGCAAAAAGTAATTTTTTTTAAATTACAGGGAAAAAGTTATGTATATGATCATGTTTTTGATGAAAAATATACCCAAGAACAAGTATATCAAGGTGCAGCATACCATATTGTGCAAGATGTTCTTAGTGGTTATAATGGAACTGTATTTGCATATGGTCAAACTTCCTCTGGTAAAACTCATACAATGGAAGGTGTAATTGGAGATCCAGAAAAGCAGGGTATTATTCCTCGAATTATTAATGATATTTTTAATCACATTTATAATATGGAAGATACAAATCTTGAATTTCATATTAAAGTATCATATTTTGAAATTTATAATGAAAAAATTAGAGATTTACTTGATTATACAAAAACAAATTTGCCGATTCATGAAGATAAAAATCGTGTACCATATGTTAAAGGAGTTACCGAACAATTTGTTGCAAATCCAGAAGATGTTCTTGCAGCAATTGAAGAAGGAAAGAATAATCGTCAAGTTGCTGTTACTAGTAAGCTATAACATATACTTAAGGCATGTTACAGTACATTTGAATTTTGTAGATATGAATGAACATAGTTCTCGATCACATTCTGTATTTCAAATTCATATTGAACAAGAAAATAAAGCTACACAAAAGAAATTAACTGGAAAACTTTATCTTGTTGATTTAGCCGGTTCAGAAAAGGTTGGAAAAACTGGAGCTGAAGGAACTGCTTTGGAAGAAGCAAAAAATATTAATAAATCTTTATCAGCTTTGGGTAATGTCATTTCTGCATTAGCTGAAGGAACTGTAAGTTTAAACCAAAGAAAAAAACAGAAAAAAAAATGATTGAATTTAGAAAAGTCATGTTCCATATCGTGATAGTAAACTTACTCGTATCCTTCAAGAATCACTTGGTGGTAATTCTCGAACAACAATTGTTATTTGCTGTTCACCTGCTTCATGGAATGAAAGTGAAACAAAATCTACACTTCTTTTTGGTCAACGGTAATTTTTTATAATATTGGCTTTCAAAATATACAGTACTCTTTTTATAGTGCCAAAACAATTAAAAATGTTGTTGTTGTTAATGAAGAACTTACAGCTGAAGAATGGAAACGTTTATATGAACGTGAAAAAGATAAAAATGCAAAACTTAAAGCACAATTATTACATTATGTTGGAATTATTGCAGAATTGAAAAGATTTAGATCTGGTGAACGTGTACCAGAATCTGAATGGGTTAATTTGAATGAAGTTGATGCAGCACAATTAACAGAATCAACAATAATGACTCCATCAATGAGTGAATCAATATTTGTACCTTCAACAGCTGCACCACCACAACAACCATTATTAAGTTCAACAACTGGTCCAATGAGTGATGAAGAAAGACGCAAATATGAAGAAGAACGATCAAGACTTTATCAACAACTTGATGAAAAAGATGATGAAATACAAGTTCAAACACAATTAGTTGAAAAATATAAATCACAGCAACAAGAGGCAGAAGAAATTAATAAGCAATCACAACAAGAATATACTGGAGCATTAAATGAAATTGCAAGATTACAAGAAGAAAATGGAAAGTATCGTGAAGAAACTGACGAACTTTTCTCTGCCATTCAAGAAGTTGCAATGAATCTTGAACAGAAGAAATCAGAAGTCGAAAATCTTGTTCGAGAAAATGATAAACTTACAGAAGATTTTACAAAGAAGAGCTTAGATTTTATAGATTACAAAGCAAAAGTTGATGAGCTTAATGAAGTATTAGCTAGTCAAAAACGTAAAATTTGTGAAAGTGTTCAATCAATGCTTCGTGAATTTGGTGAACTTGGTAGCAATTATCCTATTCCAGAGAAGTTTGTTGGAGATGTCGTTGATACTGATAAGCCACTTGATGAAGAAATGCTTGCACATGCTCGTATTTGTATTTCTAAGCTTACAACAGATTACAAGGGTGCTCTTCAGGTAAATTTATCTCCAATGTAATTTATTAAAATAATTACACGTTTTATTTTTAGAAAGCATCTGAATTACAAAATGGTTCTGGAGATGTTGAAAAAAGACTTGAAACAAATGAAAAAGAATTATCTGATTGTCGTCTACAAATTCAGCAGCTTGATGCCAAGAATAAGTCTCTTCAAGAGACGATTGATTCACAAGAAAAAGCCAAGCGAAGTCTTGAAGATGATTTAGATTCACTTAATTCTCGCCTTGCTTCTGCTGGTGGAGTTGGAACAGAAACTCTTAACAGTGATCAACAAAAAGTTGTTGCACAATTACGTGATCAAATTACTGAAAAGAATAATCAAATTAAGAATTTGAATGAAAGTTTACAAGAATTACAACTTGCTAAAGAAAAGCTTACACAAGATTATGAAAAGCTTAGAAATGAAGAAGCTGAAAAAGAAAAGAAATACAAAGATCTTTCAGCTTTATCCGATAAGCGTGAACAAGCAAAACAAGATCTTCGAGGCTTGGAAGAAACTGTACAAAAAGAACTTCAATCATTGCAAAATCTTAGAAAATTGTTTGTACAAGATTTATCTCAACGTATCCGGAAGGTTCCCGTTGATGGCGAAGAAGAATTTTTATCTTCACCAGCACAAAAGCAAAAGATTCAATTCTTGGAAAGTAATTTAGATCAACTTACAAAAGTTCATAAACAACTTGTTCGTGATAATGCTGATCTTCGACTTGAACTTCCAAAACTTGAAAAACGTCTTCGAGCAAGTATGGATCGTATTAAACTTCTTGAAACAACTGTTAGAGAGGCAAAAGAAAATGCAATGCGTGATCGTAGAAAGTATGCTATGGAAGTTGAGCGAATTAAGGAAGCTGTTCGAAAGCGTAACATGGCACGACGAAATAATGCTCCACAAATCGGTTCGTTAAAATACAAATCTTTATTTAGATGAAAAATAAACTTGTATTTTTTAGCAAAACCAATTCGTCCTGGACAACATTACACTACACCAAGCCGTCCTTCTTTACGTAAGTTTTTTTAAATATCTTTTGATTAAAAAATGTTTGAAAGTGTTTTAAACCCTTGTAACTAACCTGTTCAAATTTTTAGCTGTATCTGAAAGCTGAATTTCCCGCTTTTACCTGCAGAGCTTATGATGTCATTATGCATTGATTCGAACTTTGTTCATTCCGTTGGGGTGTTTATTTCGCTTTGTGGCTTTTTTATTATCAAAATCTCGTCCACTTTTATCTTTTCCCATTTTTTATATACATAAATTATAATTATTTCATGTTTGTTGAAGTTTTTTTTATCTAACATGTTTTGTTTGTTTTCAATTAACTTTTAACTTATTATGTTTGATATTTTTTTTCGATAAAAAAGTGTGCATTGAACAAAATTTTTTTAGCTGGTTAAACCAGTAAAAAAAACCGATGGTACGAGTTTTCTTTTCTTGTTTATTGTTGTAAACATTTGTGCTATCTTGCATTAGCCTTATATTACTTTTTTTCTTTCACTCAAAATGAAAAATTTTTTCTA
>CABFKO010003240.1:0-16423 GCA_901766855.1 Panagrolaimus sp. ES5
AGAAAGAAAAAATTTATTATTTAAATTTTTTTGCACTAAATTTTAATAAAATATTTAATTTTTCGAAAATGTCGCTTATTAATAATTAATTGATATAAAAAAAAAGTTATAAAATATTGTACAGGTATTTCAAAGATCCATCAAATATCTTATTAAAAAAGTGTAAACCTTATCAAACATAAACAAGGAAGTAATATTTTCCTCTTTTTTTTATATTTATTTCTGCAAAAACAAATGATACACTTGTTAAAAAAAACTTTGTTCTTTGAATTCTAATTACCTCAATCTTTTAGCACTTTTATAGTTGGTAATTTTTCTAACAGTGAAAGTTACAAAAAAAGGTAGCAGAAAATAAATTGCATTTTTTGCTGCTACTTTTTTTTCTGATGTTAAGTGTAGTAGAGTAAAATTTTAACTTTTAAATATAACTTATAAATGAGATTACTTGCAGACTATTTAGTAGTTATATTTAATTATTAAATAACTTTAAAAGAGTTAACAGTTTTATAAAAAAACTATTAAGTATCAATAAAATTTAAGGGTGTAAAGTATGAAAAGATTAATTTTTGCATCTATATTTTTGGATACAGTTTGCGTACAAATATATTGTGGATAAATTCAAGTTTAAACAATTCTAAATTTTAAAAATCGAGTTATTAAAACAATGAATCAATATTTCAATTTCTCTCTTAAACTGGCATTTCTCTAACAGCAACACAAAAAAATTTGCGTTTTTAATATAAAAATATGAACTAATCTACATATGTCAAAAACAAAAGTCTAAATTCATCGCATAATCCTTTATAATCTTACTCATCCCCATGTTTTTTGTAGCACCCCTGTGAGAAAATAAACTTTTGGTTACCTTTTTAGAGAGTCACCAAAAACACACACTTTTTATAAATTGTTGAATAACAGCTACATGAATACAAAAAATATTCCCTAATTTCTCATTGTGTATTATTATTAAAATACACTTAAAAAGTAAACAAAACTTTCTTTTTTAACTTTATCTTTCATTCATTAAAACAACTTTTCTTCTTTTGAATTTTTAAAAATAGCACTTTGAAAAAAAGAATAAAGAATAAAGAGTTTTCACATGCTTTTCGACATCAAAACTTCAAAGCACAAAAAATCATTGGCTAAAATTGCTCTTAACAAAAAACACATACATGGGGATAAAAAAAAGAAGATGCAAAAAATTCCTTTTAAAGAACATTAAAAATGTATTTTTTATTAATTTATGCGTTGAATTTATAAAATAAAAAAAGGGAAAACTTTGCAACTTTTAAAAATTCTAAGTTTTATGAATCTTGGAAAGTCATAAACCAGAACTTTATTTAAAATATTAAGAATAGCTGTTCAAGATATTCAACATTTTCACAAATTTAAAACTATCAAATTTTTTTAAAAGATCAAGAAATGACAAAACTGCTCAACTAAATTTATAGCAAAAACCTGATATTTAAAATTAATCAACTTTGTTTACTAACACACTTATTAAAAATCCAATTTTTTAATCATAAATGTTTTTTCAAAACATAAAATTTTTCAAGAAACACTATTTTTCATCAAAATTATTCAAAAAATAAACATTCACCATTTTTTTTGCTCAGGAAGATTATTTTGTTCGTCTATATTTTTAAATCCGTTAATATTTAATTTCCAAGAAGATATCAAAAAACAATTTTTTGCTTTTTTTTAATCTTGAAAAAGCTTAAAAAATTTAACATTTCATGTTCCAATTTGTTTCTCGTAATTAATACATGGGATTTGCGTAATAAAAAGATTATTTTCAAAAATTGAGGAAATCAAAGATATTTCAGGTTTTTATGCTAAAAAATGTTGCAGAAAGCTTAATTTTTAGAAATTTGTGTGATGCAATTTAGGAAGCCTTTTTTTGCACAAAAATTTTAATTTGCGTCAAAAAAGTTTTTTGGTATGCCAAAGGATGATGCAATCGTAGCACAAAATTATTGCATGGGTTGGCAACCTAAACTTTTCCTTTAAAGAAAACCTAGCTGATTATAAAGTGAAAAACAAAAAAAAGTTTTAACAAAATAAGTTTTAAAAAATTTGAATTTTTTACTATGAAAAATAACTGAAAAAGAGGTACTTCAAAGTTATCTTTGAAACATAAAGTTGTAAAATTAAACCAACCGTTACCGTATCCGCTATTGTTGATAGATATTGTGTCCAAAGATTTGATTAATTCTACCAACTTAAAATAATCAAATTCAAGTTTGAGAAAAAAAGTGATGTGTGACAATCAAAAGCCGATAAGCAAGTGAAGGGAAAGAAAAAAAGGAGGTTATCTCTGAGTTCTTTATTTTTTATTTTATTTTTATATTTTTTTAACTCCGCCCGGTAGAAGGAGAAAAAGAAATGGTGGTGGTAGTGGTGGTGGTGGTGGCCCGGCACTTGCTGGCACACCCTTAGGGGCGAGTATGAGGAGGACAAAAAAGAAAGAAGTTTCAATTCATTTTTTCGTGTCCTAAGGGAATGAAAAAAGAAACCGGCAAAAAAAGAAAGAAAAAAAAGAATGCAACAAACGAAAGAAAGGCACACGCTGCTGCTTGCTTGCTTGCGGCTGACAAAAAAAGAATGTTTTAACAAAAAAAAATAAAATAAAGAAAAATGAAGTGAAGATAAACGCTTGCTGGTTTTTCCTTTTCTCTCTCTGTCAAAAAAAAGAAGTTTTGCAATATTATCCAAGTTATTGAAGCCTAGCAGCAAGCAAGCAAGCTGGCAGGAGCAAGTAGAAACTTACCCTGAAGCATTATAAAATAAAATATAAATGATTGGAATGATTTATGGCAGGGTTTTTTTGTCAAATTTGTTTGATGATTTTTTTGAAGAAAAAAAGAAATTTGTTAAAATTAAATTTTGCAACAAATATTTAACAAAAAAAAGTTTGTTGTTTTCCAAACAAAATTTTACAAATATTTTTTAAAAAGCGTGTTGTGTGTTTTAAAAAATGTTATTTCTTGCATAAATATAAGTTAATTTTATTCAAAATTTTGATGGAATGTACTTATGTTTAATTAAAAATTTAATTCAATTTTTATCAAATTCAATGTACAAACTATAGATAAACAAATATTTGGGGCTTTTTCGTTGTTTTCCAAGGCAATTTGCAATATCCCAAATGTGTTGAAAAGAAAAAAAACATTCAAAAAAGCAAATGTTTTTAATAATTTTTTCGATGAGAAGTTCCACTACATCGTTCTCATTCAACTTTCTAAATTCTTTCAAAACGACAAAGTACAGTAAGCTTGAAAAAAACTAATTTAACCAAAATGGATGCCTTTTTCTATGTTTACAATTTTTTCCGAAATTATGTCACATTTTTGAAGCATCACATTGTAGTGACCATCAAGCAGGCAGCATATTGGTCACTATAATAAGGTGCTTCAAAAACCTGCATTATTTCCGGTCAAAAATTTAATAACAACTGAATTCTCAAGCTTATTTTTGAACATTTGGTACTTCCTCGTTAGCTTGTTATTTTTGTTAAATGTTATAAATATCGGAAATAATTATAAAGTTTCACAACTTTCTTTTTTACAACCTCGTTAAAAAATCGGACTATATTTTTTTGTAAAATGTAGTTTTCTTTCTTATATAATAAATATTAAATTCTAGTTAACTTTCATTTAATTGTCATTTATATGTTTCTTTACTACAAATGTTTTACTAGAATAAAATTTATGTAAATGTTTATCTATCTAGTGATCAAATTTTATTAATGCTCAGATTAGCTTTCCTACACTTACTTATTTGGCATCTAAAATAATTACAACTTTAAAAACGTTGCTGCTTAGTTTTCTCAGAAAAATTTCAATTAACAAAAGGTACTGAAATACCGTTGGGAGATTTAACCAAAAACATAATAATGAGTAAAAGTAAAAATATTTTTCGGTTGATGTCATGGGAATATAAAAAGGATACTGTAATAATGAAAAAGAAAATTGGGCTGGAAATTTTAAAAATTTTTTTTACAAAAACAATCTAACACAAAGTACTCCATAAACTTTTAGCTAAAACAAAGCTTCCTTTGAATAATTGTTTCATTATGTGGAGGGTGATAATCTATTTCTTTGAACTAGCATCTTTTGTTTGTAGCAGAAAACACAATTAAAAATGCCAGATGTTTTAAAAAGCACCAGATTTTTTTATTTACTTCGAAATTTCAACCTTTTTTTGTTCCAAAATACTTTGCTTTTATGTGATTGTTTTTTTTCACCAACAAAATTTCAACAAAAGACAAAAACCTAATAACCTTAAAATTAAATGTGTGAAAAAAATCTTCAACAAAAAAACAAAGCTATTCTTTTTTTTAAATGGCTTCCTTAAATTTTTCTTCTTTGAAGTCGTACATTTTTGCTTAAAAATTCGTTTTGACGCAAAAATGTATGCAACATAAAAATGCAAATTAGGATAAAACATTAATCTCATTTATATTTATGGTGCCTTTAATGTATCTCTCTCTTTTTCACATTCATTTTTTGCTGCTAAAAATGCGTGTCAAAACTTATCATTATTCATTAATCAAATATTCTTTAACATTTTTTTGCCTCATTTCTTGCTTAATTTTTTTTCTCTCTATTTTTTTCTTCAATGCATTGCATTAAAATCATAACATTCAAAAAATTGTATTTCTTTTTTCTCTATTTTTTTACTCATGAAAAAAAAATATAAGTAAGTAAAAGATAATAAGCTACTTTCTCTCAGCTGAGTAAAGAAGGAAGAAAATAATAAAAAAAAAGAAAGGGACACCGTGGAATGGCACTCAAAGGTACGGCATGACCAACACAAAAACAAAAAAAAATAAAAACACACGCAAATTACCGAATACAAAAATAACATTTGAAAAAAATAAATAATGTAGCATCAAAATTCTTTCTCTTTTTGTTATTTTAATGAAAATATAAAATTACGGTTGTAGGAAAAAATGAAAGGGGTAAAATAAAATTTCTAAAAAAAATATATCATAGATTTTTAAAAATTAATTAAAATTAGCAAATCGAATAAAGCTGGTTATTGAAACTTTATTTTCTTGGAATCAAAGAACTTTGATGCAAATCCAAGGAAACGTTAAAAAATAGAAAATTTACAAAATTTAAACCTGTTACCTTATATTTTATGCTTCCATATAAATTCAGTTTTAAAATATGTGTTTTAAAATTCCACCAATGAAAACCTATTTTAAGAAAAATACGGGGTTGTAATTACAGTGTATTTGTACTAAAATTAAAACTCCGCAGAGAACTGTTTTTTTTCAGCTGCAAAATTTGCCAAAAATAGAAAACAGGAAGTTGTAGAAAAAAATGTTAAATGAAAATAAAATAGAAAAAAAAATATGTTATTCAATATTTACAATTTGTTAGAAAAATAATTACAAGTGCAAATGCCCTAATATGTTTTTATGATATTTATTTTCTAGTTCTATGAAAACTTAAAATTAGCGTGGTATAACACTTTCCAAAGGAGTACTGTAATGAAGGCAAATAAAAAAAAATCTTATAAAAATTTTCAAATTTTAGTGAGATCTAATAAAAAGAACTTATAAATTTAAAAAATCTACAGTATATTTTTCGTTTAATAAACTCTTCCAGTTTACAAGCAGAACATTTGTATCGTTAAAGTTCAAATATTTTGTTGCACATTTTTATTTCCATTTTTTTAACATCTTTTTGTATACACAAAATTGTCACAAATCCCAAAAGATTTATAAAAAAATGTTACATTTGCAAAAATTAAAAAGCAGTTCTATTTGAAAGGAAAGAAAATTGCAGGTGCTAAAAAAGTACATTCATACAAAAAAAAATCTACTGTAATACAAAGATGTAGTTTTAATGTAGTTTTTTAAAAAAAGTATGGTGAAATTAGCAGTAGTTGCAAAAAAAATGCAAAAAGAAAAGTCAAGCTTTAAATTAAAAAATATTTTTTGAATCTTTTTTACTGGCTTCTGCTGCCAATTATTTCCACCTGCAACTCAAAAAGGGAACTTGAAATAAAAATTAATATCCATTGATAAAATTTTTTTTAACAAAAATGATTTTAGGGGGTCAAAAAAAGAGGGAATCTCGTATCTTGTAACAAAAAGTCAAAAGTTTAATGAAAAAGGTTAGGAGAAACCCATTTTTTTCCAAAGAAAAAGGACTAAAAACAACTTGTTTATTTCGATATCACCAGAAAAAAAAAATCGCAGATGGTGTTATCAGCAGTTAGATGAGTGGGGGGTAAAAAAAACTCACGTTGCAACGTGCATTTTTCAATAACAAAAAAAACGTTTACCAAATTTAACGGTAAAAATGATACTGGTGGCGTTATATTTTTTTGTTTATCAATCAATCAATGATCAACAATCATTTTTACTGCAAAAAAAATTAGTGGGTTAAAATTATTACAATAAAAAACGGAAAAACAAATCTTTAAAAAATGAAAACTTGTTTTTTGTATTTATTGTGTAATAAAAACATTCACACATAATGTAAACCTTTTTTCAATAAATAATTAATTCACATTTTAACGTACCTTGAAGGTTTTTAATTAAACATAGTATTGAAATAATAAAAAATAATAATAAAAATACGGTAATCACGGCAGAACTCATATTGGAAAAGAATAACAAAAAACAAATGTGAAAACAAACACTAAAATGATTACTTAATTTTTCCTTTTAATTATTATTTAACAGCTTTATAGTGTCCTTTTACTTAACTAACAAAGTACAACGGATAATAATTACATGCAATGACCAGCTTAAAACTTCTTAAACTTTTTCAGTTTAGTAATTGTTTTTTTTATTTAAAAAAAAATAATGTAGAACAAATTAGTTACAAGAATTAAGTAAGTAATATGTTTTGGATTATCAAAACGCAATTATTAAATCTTGGAAACCATTTGTTTTATCTGAGTAATTAAATTTATTCCTTTGAATTTTATTATGCAATTATAAGAAAAAAAAGTAAAAATTAAATTAATTTTTAAATTTACAGTACCTCAGAGTGAAAAAAAACATATTTATTTCCCTGTAATAAATGTCATCAAAATTTTGTTACGTGAATTTTAGGGTATTTTTGTTGAAAAGTAAGTATTGAAGCTTTGTACAGTAACCTTCTGTAGTAAAGTATGCAAAAAATATATATGCCTATTTCTTAAGTTTTAATTATCTTGATGTTGAATATTTAAACACAAAGCAGAGACAAAAATTTTAAAAATTCAATAAAAAGCTATCAATTTTATATGCAAAAAAATCAGGTGAAAAAAAGAAGCAACATTTGAAACCTTTTTAAAATGTAAATATCAAATTTTAAAAAGTTGACATTTTTTTTGTATAAAATATGCGCATATATTTTTTTCAAAAACTTTAAAATTTTCATTTTTTAAAAAAGTATACTTTTATTAGCGGTTTTAAAAAGCAATGATAAAATTGCATCAATTTTTGCATTGAAAAAAATGTTATAAAAAAACTTGATAACCTTGATAAAACTATAAACTTATATCGTTACGTCATCTTTTGAAAAGAAAAGATGAAAAAAACGAAAAAAGATACAGTAACGATTTATATCAAGAGAAAAAAAAAGAGAAAAAAATGAAGTCACATTAAAATTGCATTAATGATCTGATGAGTGCTTCATTTTTTTATCAAAAGATTAAAAATAATAAAAATTTAATGGTTTTTAAATCAAATGATTGCTCACATGGTTCAACTCTGCGCAAAAAATAAATTAATGAAATAACGAAAAAAGCAATGAAGATAAACATTTTTGTAAAAATTTGACCATCTGTTGTGGCGTTTTTATGTCCAACAATAACTAAAAAAGATAAAAAAACTAATATGTTTTGATCTATACGCGAGTTGTTATTGCTGTTTCATTTTTC
The DNA here is from genome assembly GCA_901766855.1 of Panagrolaimus sp. ES5. NCBI lineage: Eukaryota > Metazoa > Nematoda > Chromadorea > Rhabditida > Panagrolaimidae > Panagrolaimus > Panagrolaimus sp. ES5. Next base: position 7,891 of record CABFKO010003240.1, read on the forward strand.
AACATCAAAAACAAAAAGAAAAATCGTGCATTTTGACACAATATATTAAAAGTGACGTTTTTACAGGTCTAAAATATGATATCTTATTCCATAAAAAATCGTTATAGCTGCAGAGAGCGATAGAATGGTAACTTCCGTCGTTAGTATGTTCACTTGCTAACCCTTTTTATTTATCATTAACACCCCAATTTTCTTTGCAATACATAAATTGTCAAAAAAAACTCTAAATAAACCAAAAAAATATATATCAAATTACAATTTGATATAAAAAAAGGTATAAATATCACAAAAGATATTTATGTATAAAAAAATGGAAAATGAAATAGGATCCTGAAAAAAAAAACTATTTGATTCGATCTTTTATGTTGTTTTTTTTCAAAGGGTTGCTATAAATAAAAACTTATGGACTGACTTGGTGATACAGTGTTTGAAAAGAAGTAATTAAAAATATTTTAAGCAATCTGGATTTAGTATTCCTAATATTGTGAAAAAAAAGAAAATCAACAATACCAAAAACCGAAAACCAAAAAACGAAAGTTACATGAAATATAAATACTACAATTTTAGTGTACGTTCTAATTTTGCCGCTGCAGTTGCAAATAAAACAAATACAAAAAATTCTTTCAACTTTCTATTAACAAAACTACATAACATTAAAACCTCTCAAATTTTAGCGAATGATAATGTTGTATTGCAAGAATTACTTAAAATACAAGTTTTTTAAGGTAATGACTTTTAATTAACTTAAATAAATTTGATCATCATTATAAAAAAGGGCGTATAAAGTTTGTAACAAGCGTTAATACAAATCTCATTTTTTCAAAAAAGTAAAATAATATAAAATCAAGTTTTTGTTGTCCCTATTGTTGTTAAAAATCGATTGATTGAATTTTTTATTGTTGAAGAAAAAATGTAAAAAACCACAAAAAAGAAAAAATATAGAGTTGAAAGTGTGTATGTATTCAAAAAGAAAAAAAACGTTGGAAAAAAGCAAGCAACAAAGGAAATAAAAAAAAGAAAAGTAATGAACTTTTTTTTCTTATAAACTCTCCGGAAAAAATGCAAAAATCAAAAACTTTGTGAAAAAGAAACTTCGAAAAATGGACTTTAATTTTTCTGGTGATGTAGTCCACAAGTTCAATACACTTTAAAAGAGAATTTAAGCACATTGTTAAAGTTGAATTTTAACTAGAAAAAGAATATTCATTCAATCACTTCAATCAGGTCAAGGCATTTATAAAGTATAAAAAATATGTATTTTGTTGATTTTTGACAAAATCTGTATTTTAACCCTGCAAAAAAAGGTAAAAATGAGAATATTGTCAAAAATATTATTCTTCTTCATCAACAAAAATGTGTCATTTGTTTTTTTTTATATTTTAAAAACTAAATATTTAAAAAATTCGAAATCATCCATAAAAAATAAAAGGCTATTTGCATTTTTGGTTTACCTTACATTGAAATAAATTATGCAGTTTTGTATCTTGTAATATTTCGCATTAATTATTATTTCATTTAACGTCAGGCAAGAAATGATACAGTAACCTCAAATTCATTTGTATTAGACAATTTCTGTTTAAAATAAAAATAATCAATGCTTTTTTACATTTTGAACAACGTTTTTTATGTTTTTTATTGTAATGATTCCTTTTTGATATTTATTTTTTTATGTTTTCGATCATAGCAAAGAAAAACGGGTTGGTGATGATGATAGAAAAAAAATCAGTTTTCTGACGTTATTTGCTTCGGTTAAAAAAAGTGTGCAATTTTATCTTTCTCAAATCAAGATTGAAGAGTTTTTAAAGAAAAAAAAACATTAACGTCAAAAACAAAAATAAAAATTCAACTGTAAAAAGAGAAAAAAGAAGAGAGAAACTCAGAGTTTTAAACAGGCAAACGACAAACTTACATACATACAAAATTGAAAAGATAAACAAGAAGAACGGAAAGATGTTAATGACTGACTACATGAAGGAAAGGGAAAATGTAAAAAGTAAAACAAAAACAATATTTTAAAAAATAACAGTTTCGTTAAAACAAAAACAAGACAGTTATAAATGTTTTGTATGCTAAGAAAAAACGCATCATTTAACTAATAAAAAACATGTATTTGTTTTGTCTTTTTCAGGATATTTATGCAAATTTTTATAAAAATAAAAACTAAAAAAAGGCTTCAGTAAGACTAATCAAGCTATCAGATTTTTTGTCAACATTGGAGCTATGTGTTCTTCACTGCCTATGAACTTTTTACCTTCCGCGCGCAAGCTCTCTGCGATAACCACTGCGCCACAGACGCTAACACATTTGCTGTGAAAAAAGCATCTATGAATTTCTTTTCCTTTTATTTCACCGGTTATGCGCAAAAATAAAAATATAAAATAATCACAAAAAATAACATGTTTTTTTATAAAAAAAATAAAATAAATGCAATTTTTAATTAAATTTAATATGATTACATAAGTGTACAGCAAGATTTTGTTTGCATATTTGGAGTTGCAGCAATTTGAACTGCGGCTGCTAAAACCATTAATTTTAAAGAGAATCCAAGCTGCCCGGAAAATTTAACGACATAAGTGTCACGTTTTCGATGTTCTAACATGCAAATTTCTTGTCCTGTGCCATCAATAACACAATGCCAACTTCTTAAACGGGATTCTGGAGCGTTAAAGGAATTGTAATGGGCTACTGTAGCACGTTCAGAATTTTGAATAATAAATGGGTCACCTATAATTCAATCATTAAATTATATGTTTTTAGTAAGATATCAAAAATCTTACCAGTAACAAAGAATCCCATTGTTTCATTTTCTGCATTGATTACGGTAAATCTTTGTGGTTCATTGCGTCTTGAAGCGAATGTTTTAGAAACATCTGAAATGACTAGAACTTGGCGACTGTAAGATTCCAAAATCCAAGTGGATCTGAAGCAATGAGATTTTTGGAAGATATCAAATAGTGGAAAGCTTGCAGCATCAGTGACCTGAAATTGTGTTGATGATTATTTTTGTGGTGAGATAATTTTTGGTCAAAAATGATGTAATCTTTTCAAACAAAAACTTACTTGTAATTCACAACCAGTCCGTTTAATAATTAAAGCTTTTGTATGTGCAACAAAATATAGAACTTGCCATTTTGTTGGAACAAGAATTCCTTTGCTTCGAGGTATTCTGTCACCACTTTCTGATGATTTTAAAGTTTCACTAACTTCGTTATCCGCAACTCGATCCGAGCAACTACTTCCTCTTCCATCATCATCACTATTCATATTTCCTGAAGCAGTAGTCTTATTTCGAACTCGAGATTTTAATTCTGGAATTATTCCATTCGAGGTTACACCTGTTGATCCGTTAAGGGGTGATGGACGATGAATTAAATGTGATGGTTTTGTGGAGGTACTTGGACTTGGTTCTGAAATGTTTAAATAGTTACAAAAATGTGATTAAAAGTTTGTTTAATTATGTTGAAAGGCCGTCGAAAATTATGCAAATTTTAATAAAAAAAATGTGGAAAATTGTAAAAAATTTTAAATTTTCTTCACGTGACTCAACCAAAAACAAAGCAACATTTGTTTAACTTTGTAAAAACATATATCCAAAAACTCTGAGAATTTAAAAAAGTTTTTCACAGAAAAACATGGAGGAGAGAACAGGAAAAAGTAATGCAATCGAAACTAACATGCTCCAAAATTGTTTACTTTGGCAAAAAAAGGGGAGAGGACTAAACGACCAAAAAAAAGGAAAAACGAATTTCGGCACATTAAAAAATAAAGAAAAGAAAAACGGGCAGAAAAATGACTGACTGACCGCTTTCGGGACTATTTTTTTTTTTCATTATTTTGTTTTTCCTCCTTAGGCATGGGAAAAAATGAAAAAAAAGAAAAGGAGATTTTACAAAGTCATTCAAGCAAGCTGCTTTTTGTTAAACGGTGAACATGGAAAAAAAAATATGAAGTGCCGAACGGGGAACGAAACAAAAAAATGAGGTTTCAATAATGGTCATTTTTTGCTGACAGGCGACAAGGATTGCAAGCCAGCCAGTGGCTACAAAGCAGCTGACAGCCTCAAGGAAGCTCTTGAAAGGTGTAAGATTTGACAAATTGCCAGTTTTTGTTTAGCGAATCCACGAAAAAAACGAACACTCTCACTCCCCCACTCACTGACCGATCACAGTGGATGAACACATGTTATTATTTTGCTTTCAAGCCCGATCACATTTCAAATCCCAATAAACAAAAGCGATCTCATTGCTAAAGTTTTCAAAACAAAAAATGTTAGTTATTTGTGGAATTTAACTAACTTTTTTGGCTAACTTTTATTTATATTTTTTTAGGCGGAAGTAAGTATTTCAAAAATAGAGATATAACAGAGAGAAAGTGTCCCGCAGGGATTTGTATGGCTCAGTGCCACTCAAATTTTTTTCACCAGGTGTTAGTTATATATTATAGCTTTTAATTTTTTTAAAATAAACATTTTTGGTATTTTAAGGAAAGGTGTTTTTAATCAAGCGTGAAAGTTGCATGTGATTTGAAAAAAGCTTTTTTTTAAAAGGTGGGCTGCTTTTTAAAGCAGGACTTTTGTTTTCTTAAAAATCTGCAAAAACCCAAAAACAAATTATAAAGCTTTTTTTTAGAAGTTTTCAGTGGAGAATGTTATCTTAAAAGTTAGACTTTTTTTATCAGAATCCGCGTTTTAGAGACTATACTAACTAGTTGGTATAAAACATTAAAAAGAGAAGATATAGCCACAAGCAAGTCGCTTAAATACCCAGTAAAAAACATTCTTGTGGTTTGCAACAGTTTTTAGGAGAACATAAAAACAAACATAAAATTTCGCTAAACGCTTTTTTAACTACATTTGGCAAAGTATGTTACATAGTTTAAAGTTTCCCAAAATTTAGTTTATTTCCAGAGGAGTTTGAAGATTCAAAAACAAATATAAACAAACCTCCTAATGAAAATCCAAAAGCTTGTCCAATTCCACCAGGTGAATGCAAAAGTGAATTAGACATGGATCGATGATGTTCACCATTTGGTAGCAAACTTTTGATCTCCAATTCATCACACATTCTTTTATCATGATTCCGTAACCGATTTGCGTTTAGTGGTTCATCATGTTTTGCAGAGGATGACAAAAATGTTTGCATTGTAATTGCTGCTCCAGCTGAAGCCATGATTTGATTCAATGTTCTAATGTTAAGAAAATATCTAAAAAAGAAAATGATTAAGAAATGATGTAAGATTTTTACATTTTTTTGAATGTAAACTGAAACAAATAAAATGTAAAACACATATACACGTATTTATTTTTGTTCAATGGCATTTTAAGATATATCCAAAATTGCTTGCTTCTCTTCCAAAAATGGATACTCAAAATAAAAAACGAAGTAAAAACGAATGTGTCAAATGACATGGAAAAAAAAGCGCAGAAATAAAAAACACTGTCTTTTTTTTGAAAAGTAAGTAAAAGAAAGAAAAACATGTCAAGTTTTATTTATTTGAAACTCAAGTTTTCTTGAAAGGAAATTGATAAAACGAAAAAAAGGAGGAAGATGAAAGATAAATGGAGCTAATATAATTTCTGTAAAAACAGAGACAGAAACAGAAAGAAAGAGTTTTGCTATTTTGAACTGACATGTGCCATATAAAGAAGGGGAGAAGAAAATAAACCGGAAAAAGTTTTAAATTAGATGGTGCTATGGAAAAGTTGTTAATGAATAAAAAATGTAGGCATCGATATAAAAACAAAGAACAATTGCAGCAAAGAAAAAATAATGAAAAAATTTTTTTTAATCAAAAACCCCACTTTTTTTGATTTTACACTCAAAAAATGTTAGATAAAATGTAAAAGCCTTGGGTAAACTGTAGGCTTAACTATGGATTAAACATTTTTTTCTCTTGCAAACTTTATGAAAACATTACTTCCAAAATTCTTTAACTTCTGTACTTCTTTTTTCTAACAACTAAAAAAGAGTAAAAATTATTATAAAAAAAATTGCACCTGATGTTGAATCTGCTAAATTATTTACAATTCTCAAAGGAATCGGTGTAGTTCTCAAAAAACTTGGGCAAAAAAAACAGTATAAATCTAAAAAAAGGAATCAAATTTCATCAAAACAACTGAAAATTAAATAATCTTTAGCTCCATAAAACCTTCAAAGCTCTAAGTAAACACAAGAAAAAATATAAACAAATTTTTTTTATACAGACAATTTAAAAAAGTGTGTAAATATCGAAAACAAAAGTGTTACGGTAGTCTTAAAAACAAGCTTTAAAAAAGATTTAAAAAAGGTAACTGAAATTCAGCTACTTAATTAATTAATAACAAGAAATAAATAAAACCAAGGGATTTTAATAGTGGGTCTTATCATGCAACTTTATAGATAATCGTTGTAAGGTTGGACCCATGCAACTTTTTTTTGATCCTGTTAATAAAAATTAGCTTAAGAAAGTTTTTTCTTTTAAGCCTGATGGATTAAAATTAATCCATTTAGTGCGTCATTCAACTTTTTTCATCCAGACATATGTTTTAAGTAATCCTTAAAATATGGTATTATTAAAAAAGTAACATTAGATGAAACTTGAAGTTTTAGTTTTAAAGCTTTAAACGAAAAAGTAAAAATAATAGCATCTTTAATAAAGATTTTCACTCTATCAAAAAAGTGTACAAACTTTCGGACTTTTTACGAACACTCTATTTTGACATTTTGCCTCGTTCAAAATCAAGATAAAAAAACATAACAGATTTTTTTCCAACAACATTTGGCAAAAAATAAATTCAAAAAACGACTTTTTTTTCTGCAAAGCTTTTTGTTTGCAGATATTGGTCACTCTTTTTTTGAGTAGTGCTTCAGCTGAAAAAAAACACAACCAAATGGCACCCCACAAGTAAAGCATTATCTCTCCTTTGGGGACTAGAAAAAACTGTCAATCAAAACAGGTGTGCTTTTCAAAAAAAGTTTAGAGTTTTTCGTCAAAAAAAAATAAAAGAAAAAAGATTAAAGAGCAACTGTGCTTGTTTTCTTCCTTTGTTGATGACTGACCACTTGAGAAAAACAATTTTTTGCCAGGTTTTAAAAAAGAGTGGCAGCAATTTGCTAAAATATAAAAAAAAACTCGAAAAAAATAACTATTATTTTTTATTTTTGTTTTTTATGGGCTCGTTAAGGTAGAAAATAAAAAAAGGTGGTACCGATTTTAAATTAAAAATAAGTTAAATTTTCATCTGGCACGGCACATTTATTTTAATGGCACCACAAAATTTTTAACTGCTGAAAATTTTTGAGTTTTGGGCATTTTTATCGAAAAATCTTGTGCCATTATTATTTTGCTCCCAACAATATGCCAAAAGTGCATCTACAACTACATATCCCAACTCAAATGTGCCAAAACAACCAAACACCAATCATTTTAAAAGTGCCATCGTAAATCACTTTAATAGTTTTCACCTTTAACCAACCACAAACAATTTTCTTTTTCTTCTTTTTTTTACCACACACACCTAAAAAAAGAAAGAAAAAGATATATATTTTTTATTTTCAGCATATAACTTTCAATCTCAGTCCAAAAGTATAAAAAAATATTAAAACATCTGTTTTCTAAAAATGCTTATTCTAAAAAAAATCTTTGAAGAAAAAAACATGATTGCTTTTCCTGTTTGCCAACAGCAAAAAGAACATAGGATGTGTGTGGATTTGATGGATATATCTTGCATCTTTGTGCCATAAAAAAATATTATCGGAAACTTCAATACAAACTGACAAGAAAAGAACGGAAAAACACAATAATAGTTTTTTGAAAAAAAAGAAGAGATTTGTCATTTCTGAAAGATGACGCAATTTATCTTGGATTTAATGGTTAATATTTAAAATTGATCAAAAATAAAGTTTTTAAGAAAATTAACATCTGGTGTTTATTTGATTTTAAAATAAGAAGAAAAAAAGTGGATATTAATGGACAAAGAGTTAGGTGGAAAATAGAAAAACAAAAATATAAAACATTTTCAGAATCTATTAACATACAGTACCTTAACAGATTTCAAATAACGTGAAATAAAAAACAGTTGATAAAACTAAAGAAATACATTCAAAGTTTTATTTTGTTACACTTTATCAAAATTTTTCAAACTTATCCAAAATATTGCTTTGAATAAATAAATTCGAGAAAAGTTTATCAAAACATTCTGTAATGTTTCTTTAAACACTTTCAATGTTCAGATATTACGAAATCATTGTTACTTAAAATAATGACCACTGACTCATGTTTCCTCTCCATATAAAACAAATCTAAAATTTTCTAAGATACCATTTTCGAAATATATAAGATTTTATCCTAGCTTCATTTTTAATGTTAATTTCCTCATTACCAAAAAAAGCCATTCTAAATGCATTTTAAACACGCAATTATTTTTTAGTGACACTCTTTGAAAATATTTAATAGCTTTTTTGGGGGGCTGCAACCAAAAGCTTCTTGGAATATAAAAGAAAACGATACATAAAATATTATATATATATAAAAAGTTTATTACATTTGCAAATGA
>CABFKO010003283.1:5902-16382 GCA_901766855.1 Panagrolaimus sp. ES5
TGTCTATATAAAAATCATTTTTAATATCTAACATAAAATTTGTAAAAACTGTAAAAATTATTTACAACCAATATTTTACAGTAACAAAAAAATGAAATCTATATTTTAACAGGACGACTTATAATTTTACATGCTCTGTTTAAAATGTACAGGGTGCTTTAAAAAATTCGTCGTTTTCATTTGACTTACAAATAATTTGTGTTTTATTTAAACAAAAAGTAATGAAGCAGCGATACTCAGCATAGGTTGCCATCAGTGTTGTCGCGCCACCGGTGGCGGAGGCGGTGGCGGTGGCGATGTTTGTTGGGGCGCGACAACACTGTTATAAACTTAGAAATGCCCCATAAAAATTATTCCTAGTAATGCAAAAACACCAATTATGACACCCATGGAAACAATATACTTTTGAACTTTTGTCCTTTTCGTTTGCATTCCTTCATTTCTATTTCTTGTTGTCCATGGACAATGTTACAAACAACAAAAATTTTATCTTTCATTTGCATGCAACAAAGGGAGGGTAACCATGCAAAACAAAAAAAGGTGCAGCTTTTTTTGGTCAAAAAATAAAGGGTGCAGCGACAATTTTGAAATTTTAAGGTGAGGCCTTGTCGTTGTTGCTGCTGCTATAAAAATGTTTTAAAATATTTAACTTTTTTTTAAAAGTCACCATAAAAATTTTTTCCACAATTTATGGAATATTCAACTGAAGAACCAGTAAGTAATTTTGTGATTTCTTTCTTTTTAATTGTTTAAGTTTTTCTACAGGCAATAGGTAAAGGCTTGTCTGAATTTCAAAATGATGACGAGGATATGGAAGAAGAAGACGATGAAGATGAAGAAAAATTTATTACAAAATATTTTAAAAAGCGGTTTTTAGTAAAGAGAAAAAAGTTGAATGATGACCAAAATGCCATGGCATTTTCCGGTGAAGAAAGTAATTCAAGCTTGATTGAGCAATTGATGGGTAATTTTTTTCATAGAAAAAATAATGTATTTTTTTATTAAAAAATTAATTTTGTGAATTTTTATGAAGCTGAAACTAATTAATTTGTAGCAAATCTTTCAATTGATGAGATTTTTTCCAAGGCTAAAAGCTCTGATTTGCAAGAAAAACTCAATGGGATAACTCAAATTAGAAAACTGGTTTCATCATCAGCAGCTGATAATTCTGCTGCGATTCTTAATGATTTTTTAAGCAATAGCGAAACTCTACCACTGCTTATTGAATGTTTATCCTTGCCAAAGTAAGAACTTTTTTAACAAAATTTACGGTTTGATTGAAATCTATTTTTCAAAAAAATTTAACATTTGTTTTTTGATTTCCAATAAATCAAAAATGTAAAAACATGTTCAGCAATTTTCCATAATTTCATTAAGATAAAAAAGATCAATGATAAAAGCAGAAAAACTTTAGCTTCGAGTTACAATTTGAAGCTGCTTGGATTTTGACAAACATTGCAGCAGGAAATTCACAACAAACGAAAGCTTTATTTGATGCTTTTGTTCATTTTGCATTATTAAAACTGATTGGAACTGACTGTGATTTGAATGTTGCAAATCAAGCTCTTTGGGCACTTGGAAATATTATGGGTATAGTTTTTTCAACAATGCAAAAATTTCGTTATCAGTAATTTAAATTTCAGCTGATAACGATGGATTTTGTTTCCATTGCATTTCTGCGGATATTATGAAATCAATAACAAATCAGATGAAAAGATTTCCAGAAAGTGTTGAATTTTTTCGAACAGTTTCATGGGTGATGGGAAGAATGAGTCATTTAAGAGAATCACCATCTTTTAAAGAAACAGCATGGGATTTATTTCCAGCTTTATGGGAACTTTTAAAACAGCAACAAAAAGATTTAGAAGTTTGTATTAATGCCATTTGGGGACTTGGATATTTGACTGATAAAGATATTAATTTGGTTATGAATTTTGATAAAAGAGTAAGTAAATTTGCATAAATAATTTTAACTGAATTCAAGAATTGCTATCGGTAAAAAATACAGACAAAATTGATCGGAGTAACAAAATATTTTAAAAGATATACTGTAATTAGAATATTATAGCACAAAAAGTGAAATTTAAAAAATCCAGCCCAAAAAAATATTTTTTGTAGGTTATTGGCTATGTTTCCCCTCATCTCGCTTCAACAAATCTTGAACTTCAAATTGCAACCCTTCACTTTTTTGGTAATTGTGTTTCTGGCACCGATGAGATAACACAAGAAATTATTGATCGCGGAGTTTTAAAACATTTAAATAAATTTTTGAATCACTCAAATCTTGATCTGAAAAACGAAGCAGCTTGGATGCTTTCAAATATTTTAGCTGGCACAAATGAACAAGTTAATTCAGTTTTTACCGCTGGTTTAATGCCTACAATTATTGGGCTCCTTGAAAGTGATGAAACAAGTCTTCAAGAGGTAAGAAAAAACACAAAAAAATATTTTTAAAATTTTATTTAAACTTTTTAAAGACTGTAAAAAACTTTTGTCAATCTTTTTTAAAAATCAATGTTCAAAGCAGAAGTTTTTTTGGAAAAAATAAGTAAAATTATTTTGGAATTATACACTGATTTATACAACTGTTTTTTTTTAAATTTATTCTTAGTTTTTGTAACATCAAAAATTCTACAACAGACTTAAAAGAAAACCTTTTTTTTTCATTTATTCTGATTTTAAATTTTTTTAGAAAGCACTTTGGGCAATCACAAATGTGCCTCTTTGTGGCTCTCCTCAACATATAAATCGTTTGCTCGATTTGGATGTTCTTCCACCCCTTTGCAAAATATTATTGACATGTTCTAAAACATCCATTCTTCAGTCTGTTGTTGAAGCAATTAACGGAATTCAGCAACAATGCGGTGATCGTCGAAAAGAAATTCGACGTAAGATACTTGATTCCGGGGCTGTTGATCAACTTCGACAACTTCGTGATCATCAGAATGATGCAATTCAGAAGAATGCTACGCAAATTTTAAACAATTTATTTAATGAATAAAGATTAAAAACTGCCAAATTATTCTGATTTTTTTTACTTTAATTTTATCTAATTTTTTTTGTAAAAACAGTTAATAAAAATTTATTAATAAAACAAATTTAAAATAATAATGCATTCCGAAATTAGCAAACTATATGCAAAAAAAATTTTAGCCGCTGGCCCCTAATTTTTCACTTAATCAGCGCCAAGGGACCTTAAATTTCGACGTTCTTTTTTCTTTCGATTTCTATGGGAACTCCCAACAATCGGTGCTTATCCGTTCACAAGCGACTACCTTCTTCCATTCAATCCAGTGAACTTCGAAGGCGTGGTACGAGAAACCTCAATCGAAACCACTGCGCTATCGGGGCACACTTTCAAAGTTTAAATTTTTGCATTTGAGACAAAAAAAAGCACACGCGTTTTTTAACTTGTAACCACAAATATAATATAAATTATTGATGAAAAGGTTTTTTGGAATTTTTAAGTAGACTATGATGTGTTAATTTAACAGGAATGAGTTTATTAACATTATCATTTATTAATTCTGCTTCATTTTTTTGCAAAAGTTCTAAACTAACCTTCTAATGAAGATCATTCATATTTTAACAAAAAGCTGCATACGCTAATGCCAAAAGTTAAAAGAGAAAAAATAGATTTATGCTGTAATAATTTTTAGATATTTTTTTCTATTTGACTTGGTTTGATTTTGTAATATAAAATTATTTTTATTTTTTATTGATACGCTACTGTCAGAAATTTTAAAAGTTTAAAGTTTGTAAAAGCAGCGTTATGCTGTAGTTATTTTTAGATATTTTTTTTTCTATTTTTCTTAGTTTGATTTTGATTTATAAATTTTTTCATATTTTTTATTGTTTTTTTATTACAAAAAACAGGCACGGACTTTGTCCTGTCTTAGAGGTATATTTTTAATGGAAGAAAATATAAACATGTAGGCTTACCAAAAATTTCAAAAGTGCTGTACCGCATACTAATTTAAAAAAGTTCATTGTTTATGAGGACAGATATAAAAAAATGGAAAAAGAATACAATTCTTAGTCGTAATTTATATTTTTTAAGTAATTTTTCAGTAATTTTTTGTTCTAAATATTTAAAGTAGTTCATTTTAACGAAAACGCAAATGTTTCCTTAAATAATCGATTTTTAAAAATCTAAAAAGAAAATAATTGCGTTAAAAACCAGTGATCAATTGATTGCTTTTTGTTTACGATCATAGTGCTGCTCCTGTGATAAGAGGTATTTCTCTAGTGTTTTAATTTTACCGATAAAAATTTGTCGAAAAACTTTATTTTCAGCAAATTTGTTACTATCAAAGAACGTGTTGGGGACTAAAATCGAAAATTATGGTTACTCATGTTGGATTTACTACAACGACAGAAACTCTTTCAACATATAATACTGAAACAGGAGAAGAAGAAACTTTTACTGTACCATTAAAGTTATCCAAATTTGATGATATCGAAATATACACTTTTTTGGGAGCCATTGTTGCAAAAACTGAAAACATCGGTCGTGTTTGTTTGTGCTTGGATGCTGATATAAGCAATGAAACCAGAAAACAAATAATTGCACATGCTCAAAGACTTGGTATTAATGACATATTTATCATAAGCCCTACCGCTGCAATGTATTTGGATGTTATGCATCAGCATCAAATTATACCAAAAGTTGGTGAATACATTTGGGTTCAATATGACACTTATTTTAATATTTGGCTTAAAAGAGAGGATAGTACACAGTTTATTACAACTTGTAAACTTGAAGAAATTTTGGAAAGCACTACATATTCGCCCGATTATTTCATATATTGGTCTCAAGCAGAGATTGATGACGGAGTTATTAAAGATGTATATCCGAATTGTAACACATATACTTTTAACCACTATTACACTTCAAAAGGGGCTTTAATTAAAGCAAGAATTATGGCAAACGATGGAGAATTTGTGAGCTTAAACGCCAGAAACACTGAATTTCGGAGTTATAATTTAAAAATAAAGACAGATACAATATTAAATGCAACGGGAAAAATGTCATTACCATTTCACGGGACTGCTAAAATTAATTATCAGCCTGGGGATATTTTAAAAGTAAAAATTTATTCATAAATTTAATTAATATTGTAGTATATTTTTTTCTAGGTATGTTATGGAGAAAATGTTGATTATTTTAAGCTTCCTACATTAGAAAAGTTTTTCATCGATATTTCTGTAAATGAAAATGGCGTATATTCTGTGAAATATCTGGATATAAACAACGAAAAACTTCCGCCAGAAGAAAATGATGCTATTTTCAGATCTGTTTTTGCTTACGACGTCAATAAGCTTATTCAGCGAAAATTTGTTGTTCTTAAAAATGTTTTGGAATCAGTTTTATTGAAAAACGTCCCCGCAGAAAATGAGTCTAATATTACTCTTCAAGAATTAGAACGTGAAATTAAGGATTTGCTCTCTCTCGGTGATGCTAGTACTTTTAAACCTGAATCGAGGTATTATTTACCAAAAAAAGTTAAAATTATTGATCCAAATATTGAAGCTGTTGGAATTGATTTGGGGACTACCGTATGTTGTTCAGCCGTAGGCAGAAAGAGTGGAATAGAAACTGCTGGTCTCGATAACATTGGGCAACGCTTGCTACCATCGTATGTGACATTATTGAAGGATAAAGATATTTGTGGACAAGTTGCAGTAGATAATATGCGAACAAATCCCAGTTCAACAATCTTTGATGCCAAACGTTTAATAGGCAAATATTTTACAGATATAATAGTAGATAGCAGTTGGCCTTTTAATGTATATGATGATGGTAATCAAATCTTGATTGGAATTGAAAACGAGAAAACGTCTATCTTACTGCCCCCGCTTGTAGTTTCAACATTACTTCTAATGCATATAAAACACAAACTGGAGGAATATCAAGGAAAAGAATTAAGTGAAGTCGTCATTACGACTCCATCAGCCTTCACACCACGTCAAAATATAGAAACTGTTATGGCTGCAATTATATCTGGCTGGAACAATGTCCATCTTTTGCCTGAACCTTTGGCAGCTGCTTTTGCGTATTTCATTGATCGAACTTTGCCTGTAAATTCACATGTCCTTCTCTTTGATTTGGGAGGAGGAACTTTAGATGTATGCCTCTTGAAAATCGCAAACGACTATATTCAAATTGAAAATACAGCAGGAGATTCATTTCTGGGTGGAAGAGACTTTGATAATCTAATAATTAATTATATCCGAAAAAAGCTGGAAGATGATTATAATATCGTCGTCGAAAGAGACAAAAAGAAATATAAATTAATGCTAGAATGTCAAAATTTAAAACATACTTTAACTGCACTGGATGAAGCAACGTAAGTCTTTTTTCCCCCTGGAGCTCTTCTACATGTGGTATTCTTTCAGGTTAGACGTCAACTCGTATAACACTGAAAAGAATGGTATTATCACCATTACCCGAACAACCTTCGAAGCAATGGCTGTGAATTTGTTGGCAAGGATTAAAAGTGTAATTAAAAATGCTACAAGCAGTTTCCCTCAACACCGCATTGAAAAAGTTTTGTTAGCTGGTGGAGGCTCCAGAATGCCGATGATAGAAAAACTCCTTAAAAGTTGCTTTCCAAATGCTGAATTATGTAAAGAAGAAAATCTTGATGAAGTTGTTGCTATTGGTGCAGCGTATTATGCTTATTATTTAGGTGAACATTCTAAAGATTCCACAAAAAGTGGCAGCGGCTCTAATAACAAGAAGAAAGATTGTCTTATTATGTAAATGAATGAAAAACATTTTAACATTTAACATTTTTAAAATTTATTTTATCTGGATATGTGATAGATTTAAATTTTTGAAATTGAATGAATAATATTTTTTCTTTATAATTGATTGTTATTTATTAAAAAAACAAAATTGATCAGAATAAATAAAGGACAAAGCTAAGAAAAATTGCAAAACTTTGCTTGTTCAAAATTGTTTTAAAGAAATGCTGTATATTATCGAAACTTTCGATGGCTATTTTTTTCTCGGTGACAATTTTGGGGAGTTAAATTTTTTTAAACTTAAAAACCTGTGTTAACTTTGAAAAGAATCAAAATTTAGTTTTGCAAAAAATTTATTCATACAAAAATTTATTCATACAATTACAGACTTGAAAAAATTCCAAAGAAAATGTTCAAATTAAACCCATTTATTTGCTTGAAGTTGTTTCAAATCAGCAAACATAAATTTTAACCAATTTTTAGCCATTCCTTCAAATTTGTTGAGAACATAGGTAACATAACCATCAAATTTGCTTGTATCTTCTTCTTTTTGAGCAATAATAAGTCCAAGATGTTTTATAAAAGCGATAACACATTTGATCATAAATTCACTTGGATTACGTTCTGCACTCCGAACCAACGTTACAACACAATCTTCAATATGTCTGTGTTTCAATAAATCAACTTTGAATAAATGAATAACAAACCTAAAAGTTTGAATTTAAAGAACTAATTTTATCAACATTTTTGATTAAAACTGATCCCAAAAGGTTAAGATGAATAAAAATTTAAAAAAAAAGCTTACGTTAAACTTCCAATCATTCGTTGCTTTTCTTTTGAATTCATATCTTGAAGTTGTTGATGCGCTTCAGCTAATTCTTTTTTATCTGCTATATTTTGTTCTTCAACAATATTTCTCTTAATTTGTTTCTTCCATTCTTCAAATGAATATGTATCAAAACTTGATTCACTTTTTTTAATAATTGCCCAAAAAAGGTAAGGTCTAATAATCTTTTTTACAATTCTTTGTTCAATTTTTTGTAATTCCAAACAAAAATCAGCATAAAAACCGGCAGAATCTGGATTTTCAATAACTTTTTTAAAAATTGGATCAACAATTGCATCAAATATTTCTTCATATTCTTCGTAAACACTTTTAATCATAATTTCAACACTTGAATCACCCAAATTTTTTGATGTAAGATTATTGAGAAGATCGATGGCAGCTTCTTTAAGTTTCTGAAAAAAAAGTAGAATAATACGTATTTTAAATGTTAGTTTCAAATTTTACTAACTTTTTCTCTGAATACTTGTTGTTCCCATCGATGTAGATTCTGAAACGGATTACCACACCTCGTTCTGTCAATGTTCACTCGTTGCAACGATCGTTGCTTTCTTCCTGTTGCGCGAAATCGAATAACTTTGCTACCTGCATATCTATTTGAAGGATAAGATACTGTAACACTTGCACGATCAATACCAATTCTTTGTAATTCATTTTCTAATACGGGGCATGGAAATAAATTTAAAGTCTAAAACTTTTACAGTTACATTTTTAAAAACTAAAACGAAAAAAAGCCAACTTTATTAATTTCATGAAGAAGTAAAATTAATTCTCGACTATAAGTTTGTTTGGAAATATCTTCTGCATTTTTGGGGACATTGAAAAATTCTTCAAGCTTCTTTTCATATTTTTGAATCAGTGAAGATCGATTTTCTTTTGAAACAACTTCAAGATTTTCTGATTTTTCTTTTTCAGAAATCGATGCCAACGAACTTTCAACTTTATCTTCAAGCTTATGAATTTCTGCATCTTGAGATGATGTAAAACAAATTTTTTCACGGGTTTTAAATTCCAATTTATTCGAAGAATCTGGCATTGAGTGACGTTGATCTAATTTATTTGATGATGGATTTATAAATTTTTCTTTTTCATCATCTTCAAGATGTTTAAATTCAATTTCTTCGTGCTTGTTTTCAGAAAAGTGAAGATTTTTTGCTTCACTACTAACTTCATTAACAGCTTGAAGCATTTCAGATTTCTTTTCTTCAGCAAGTGATAAGGGCATTTTTGGAAAAATATTCATTGCTTGAAGTTGTGAATCAGATGAAGACATATTAGGATTAAGTAACTTCTTTGATGCTTTAAATTGCATAATTTCTGGCTCCGTGGCTCCATCAATTTGTTGTCTGGACATTTCAAATGGATTCTTAAAATTAAAAATTCAGATGCTTTCTTTAATAGTTAAATTACTTTTGTCGTTGAACCAAAATCTTTGAAACTTTTCCAATAACTTTTAACAAATTTATTTTGCTTAAAACTGCAAGCATTTTCATCAGAATCTTGTTCATTTTCAACATCAACAACTGAATTTTCATATGCAGAAATATGAAGTGAAAGGGTGCTGCTATTTTTTAAATTTGAACAAGTTTTATCACTTTTTTTATTTTCTTTTGAATTAAAAATATTTAAATCTTTGAATTTCTTTGAATTAATTTCAGCTGATTTATTCCATAAATTATTTTTTGAATTATCTCCATCAAAATATTGATCTAACGCTTTGAAGGTTGCTGCAGTTTCCAAAAAGTTTTTATACATTGAAAGTTAGGCATTCTTCATTTTATTGAAGAAGTCAAAAAAAATCAAATTTTGCAAAAGCTATTTTATCTGTTTTGTTATACGTTGGTTAATAATAAACCACAAAAGAGACTGCACTTTCCCATCAATTTTTGGTGTACCGTAATTTTGATTCTTTGTTGAATTATTTGATGAAATGTTTTTTGAATGAATTGAATCAATTTTTGAACATTTTTGATTTGCATTTAAATTAAAATTACTGTATTGATCATTTTGATTTGACTTTCGAGGATAATCTTTAAAAGATGACTGACTATCTTTTGTTGCCATCTGAAATAATTAAAAAAAAAGAAACATTTTAAATTTTGAAAAAAATTCTTTTAAGCAGCTATTAAGTGCAATAAAGAGAATGTAGTCACAAAAATGTAGAAATAAATTAAAGACACATTGATTCAAATGGCCGTAAATCATTTCGTTTTTTTTGTTTTGCAAATATTTTTATCGATATTTTTTTGTAAAATAAGAATGATGAAACGTTCGTTTTCTTATGTTTTTGTTGCTGCAAAGAAAGAAAGATTTATCTATTTTTTGTCTGTGTAAAAAAATGAGCAAACTAGACAGAAACAAAAAAAATGCGATAAAAATAGAAATAAATGAAGCAAATCTTTCAAAAGCCGAAAGCTTTTCTCATTTTTCGGCAATTTTGAAACACTAAATTTTTAAAGTTAAAATGCCAAAAAAAAACGTTGAAAGAAAATCATTACAACTTAAAAAGGGTGAAATTCTGCATAATTGTGTTAAAGAAAGATTTTGACATTCTAACAAAAAAAATTTTTTTTTTGTTAAAATTGGCATTCTAAAAAAATGAATCAATTTTGCTAACTAGTAAAAATTGATTATCGGGTGCTACAACAACAACGAACCCAAATTAGTGTTTCTAATTTGTTCCAATTTGTAGAAAAAAATTGTTATTTAATTTAAAATGTCTAAAATTACACAATTCATTAGAATTCTTTTTTTGTGATTATTAAAAACTTAAAAAATTCATTCATTTTCCTTAAATTTTAGGTTTAACTGAATTTAAAGCAATTCTTTAAACGTTACATCAGGCATGTCAAATGCGGCCAAAAAACATGGCCGGCCGCGCCGCCG
>CABFKO010003305.1:15719-30805 GCA_901766855.1 Panagrolaimus sp. ES5
CCCCCCCCTCTTCTTTATTTCACAAAAGAAAAAAAGAATAGATAGATGGACTCTATTTTTATCAAATAATAAATAGCAGACTAAACCAAATTTTGCTGTCATGTCCATGAATTGACGCAAAAACTTACTTATGCTTGAGACAGAAAAATAAATTTCCTCCTTCAAGAAATAAAAATAGGGAAAAACATGACGTCCTCAAGTTCTATTTTTTTTTGTGAGTGTCTTACTCAAGAAGGAAGTCTCATTGCGCTCTTGATTTCCCTTTATTTATTTATTTCTATTTTTATTTTAACATCTTCATTTTTAAATATATGCAAATGTCATTCATTTTGTTTTTTTTTGTTTTAAATAATAAAAAGTTGCACGTTTACTTTCTTATTTCTCCTTCTCTTTCCTTCCTATTTTTGATTTCAAATTGCGATAAAAGTTTCCAGTTGCTATTATATGTATATAAAATGAAAGAGGTATCAAATTGCCCTTCCATAAACTCCATACAATTTTCTTCAAGAAGTTTTTTTTGTGCCATTTCAATCATCATTGAAGCAAGCAAAACTATTTATTTTGTTTTCCTCCCTCCATTTTGTCTTCTAAAAATGGAGACAGCTTATTTCCTTGTCATAAATATATTTGACAATTTCATCTCTTTTTTTTACTTTTTTTAAAAGTCAAGTATTCCTTAGTTGGTAAAAGCTTAAAAGGCGTTTCAAAAAAACAGTAACTAATTTGCGTCATCTTTCCTCCTCAAATATGTGGTGTATTTTTTATATAGGTGCCATAAACAAATTCTTAAAGTTATTAAGTCTATTTTTACGCTTGCTTCTTTTATTTTACGAAATTTCTCTCATTTAAAACGTAATTTTCTTCTTTATTTTGGCCTATAATCATTTATAAAATAACGGAAGGTGTATTAATGTTTAAACCGTTAAAAGAAGTAGTATACACACGGAAGCACTCATAGCTTAAGAAAATTATTTTTTTCCATGACAAACTTAAGCTTTTGCATTCGGGCATCAGCGGAAAAGAAAGATAAGAGATGTTTCTCTTTAACAATACGCCTTCCTCGTTTTAAAAAGTAATTCTTTCTTTCCATATTAAAAATATGGACCATATTTTTAGTTTCTTTTCTAAAGCCTTTTTAATCCAACTAATTTTTTTCCATTGTCCTTTTTATTTTCGAAAGAAGTTTGTCTTTTGTTTTGTGTTTTTTTCTTTTCCTCCTTTTTACGTAACAATATTAATTCAAAAAGCTTAAAGTTCTTCACTTTCAAGCATGAATGTGTATTTTTTTTTGTAGGCTTGAATACATTTTTAAATAGAAAAAAAATTAGTTTGTGTCTTTTTTAAATTATATCACGAGACTTTTTTTAATGAAGAGTTTTAGAATATTTACGGCCATAACCTTTTTTTCAATTTTCAGCCCCAAAGGTGAATAGCAGCACAGAAAAAAGAGTGAGAAAAAGGTAAAATAAAATACAAAAGTGTTATTTTTTTAAAGATGGGAAGTGACTCGTCTAAACATGCTTCACCTCGAGATAATCAAGATATTATAAAGAAGAATCGTCGAACATCTTTTCCAATTCGTCAACAAATAATTGGTTCAAATTCTGGAAGAATCGCAAATCCTCCAGTTATTCGGGTTGGAACTTCAGTGAGTTGTAATGATGGATTTTTGCCAACAGGTATGCTCGCATTAAATTTTATTCATTTCCAAAATGAATCTTTATTTTTTTAGGAACGTCCCAAACAGATAGACCAGAATGGAATCGTAATCGAAATGGTAGTTCTAGCAGTGATCGAAGTAATAGTATTAAACGTAAACATCCTGTACCATTACGATATCGGCAGCTAATTCAAAGTTGCTTCCAAAATCCTCATGAAGTTGTTGGAAGAAAAATTTTAAAAAGAACAGCAGAAATGCGTATAGATTTTGCAAAATTTTATGTTGCTTTAAGTTCTGATCAACGTGAAGAAGTTGAAGATAGCATAAAATTATTGTTAAAGAAAACTGTATGCAATATTGATTTTCTCGACGAGGTCCGGGTTCGGTTTAATATTTCAAAAAACATGTTTTTTAATATGTTATTGTTTTCTTTTAGATTAAACGAATGGCAGAAGAATTTGGTGAACGTTTTGTTCTATATCGAATAATGGGATTTAAAGCAGATTTTTTTGCAACAATGGCTGATGCAACAATAAAAGAGTGCACATTTCTTGATAATGCAATTCATCCTGCGCATCAAACATTATCCGCATTTTCACAATTTATTACAATGGTTCGTTAATTTTTCTTACGGTTCTGTGTGTGTGTTTTTTTTATAAAAAATATAAACAAAAACAAGCAAAAGAAAAAGAAAAATAAGAAAACGGAAGTAGACGACGACAAATTTATGCAAAAAAAATATAATCAAATTTTAAAGCTTTTGTTTTTTTAGGTTTTTACTTCAGTTCGTGACGGCTTTTATAATGAAATGAAACGATTAAGACGTACAAGTAATAGCTTTTCAACTGGATCAAATAGCTCATGTCGAAGAAAAAAAGTTAGCATTGAATCAACCCTTGGAAATGGAGAATTTTTATCACGTTCTGTATCACCAAGTAGTGAAAGTCGAATAAGCGATGAATGCTTTACTCCAACTATTAAAGAAGGCTTTGAATGTAGCGAAGGATTTTTAAAGCCACCAACAATGATTAGCGCAAGAATGTCTTGAAAAAGTTTTTAAAGTTGATTTCATTTTGGTATCTATTTTTACGGATGATTATATCATTTTTTAAATTGTAAATTGAATTCAAAATTTTTTTAAGAAATATGTGATGAAATTTTTTAAAAGGGTTCTATTCTAATTTAAAAATGTTTCTAAATTTTAAAAATACCATAACCCTATCACAGTCTTTTTACAATTTTGTCTTCAATTCCATTCAAAATTTTGCTTCGTTTTTTTTCTTAATTTTTTGTAATTTATAATTGACAAATGTAAATAATTACTGGTAATAAAGATAAATCCTTGAAAATATAAATTATAATTACATCTTTAACAAAGACACTTTTTTTTCAATAAAAACTGAAGAAAATTTTTGCTTGTTTATATTTGTGTAAAAGCAAGAACACGCTATTTTGCTTAAAAATATCCTTATTTTGTTTCAAAAAAAAGTGTGTTTTCTGTGTTCTTTTTCTTGAAAAACACAGACAAAAAGCATTGTTTGTATAATGCGCAAAACTATATTTTCAAACAGTTATTGATTTAAAAATTGTGAAAAGAAAAAATTCATCCGCCAATGTAACCGTCAAAAAAAAGCGAAGTCAAAATTGCTTTTTATGGATAATAATAATAATGCAGGTTTGTGTAGTGGCCTTTTTTTCCCTTTTCAAAATAAAAAGTCTAAACAAACATCATTTTTTTAGCCTTCAAAGGATAAAATCGGTGAAGAGCTTGTCAAAAGTTTTATCCAACATGCTTATATTGTTTCATTTTTTGTTACTTTAATAATTTCCGCTGAACATGCCATTGTTGCAAAATTTGTCTTTAAAAATCATTCAAAGCAATTTAATTATCTTCAATCAAAGTGCCTCAATGATTCATCAATGATAGATTTGGTTAACAGCTGACCTTTTTATAAAACTTTTAATGACGTTTTATTTATTTCAGAATATTTCAGAACATGCTAACTATGACGTCTTCGAGGATACTGTAGTATTTGCTGCCAACGCATCTTTAAATGAAATTTTATGTTGTAATCAAACAAAACAAATTTATGTTCAAAATGCAAAAATATCAATATGGCTTCATTTTTGCAGCATACTTTTTCTAACATTAACATTAATCGGCTACTTAAATTTATGTTATGATAAGATAATAATTCAAAACAGTGACACATTATTGAAAAGAAGAATGTATCTAAAACATATTTCAAGATTCAATAATCGTACAATAATCGGAGTTATTCTTACATTTGTTTTAAATTTTTGGATATTATTGTATTTTAAAATGAAACTTGAATCTGTTCTATTCAAGGATATCCATTGTTAGTTTTAGAAAGAAGAAAAATAATAATAAATAAAAAAAAGTTTGTAATTAAAAAATAAAATGTTTCAATATTCGTTCTTTCTGATGCGTGTCTTCTGTCAATAATTGCCTTCGTTGGTTTTCTTTTTTTTCAGAAAAGAAAATGGGGGAAAACGTTGCTGCTGCACTCATCACACCAAGTTTATTTGCAAAATATCTTAACGCGGCATTTAAAAAGCTTCAGCCAAGTTTCTTTCCTAAATTCTATTCTTCGTCTTCCCTTTTTTCTCTCTTAATTTTCTTTGCTTTAAACGAAAATTATAAACAAATTTTGTTGTTGTGATTGCTGCTTCCCAACGTTGTTGTCCAGCTTCTTCCGAGCTAAACCTTCTTTCCAAAGATAGAGATAGGCATTGAAAAGCTTTTTTGACACCTTCCATGTCCACAAAAATAAAACTTTTTTCTTTTAACCACGACCTTGAAACAATTACCCCTTCATCATTCAATAACATTTGACAGAAATTCAGTTTCTTCTTCTTCCGCGGGAATTCCCTCCATCATCATATTTTTTTTGTGGAAAAAAGGAATAGGGTGAAGGAAATGAGTGGCCGCGCTTCAAGGGCGTTACTTTATTTTTTTTCTCCATTTTCAAGTGATTCAATGATCCTTATCGAAAAAACAAATCAAAATGGCATTCATCAAGCGGCGAAAAAGTGTCTATTAAAAAATTAAGTCATAGGTTTTTTCATTTTAATTTTTTAGTTTAAAAAAAAGTAAAAAAATTGTGGTTTTCAAAAAAAGTTTGAAAAAAGTCGTAAAAAAAAATAAAACTGTTTTTAACATTTTTTTTTGGCAAAAAGCGATGAAAATAACAGCTGATCATTTTTTTAACAACGGAATTGCAATTGGCATCCCTTTGAAAAAAGCCTTTGTTTTCTTCCCTCAAAATTTGATAAATGTGATTTCCTTTTGGCTTTGACTTTTTTTATATATTTGTGTTAGCATCGATCTTCGTCTTTATTTTATTTAATGCCAATGGAAGTGAATTTGTTCTTCTCGTCGTTTTTTTTATTTAATTCTCTGCTACTACCGTTTACGCGCTTCATTGCTCAAACTTTCTTCACTGCTTTTTCTTTCATTCTTTCTTTTTTCTTCTGCCAACTTTTTTTTGCAATTTTTGTTCGTAATGGATGTGCAATTTTAGAAAGGGGCGCAAAAGTGGCTAATTTAAACTCTTCTACTACCACCAACTTTTCTTTTACTCATGGGACAAAATTTTATTATGTATATACAGAAGTTGAAGAAGAAGAAAAAAACAGAAGTAGTTTTTGTTGATTTTCGAAATATAAGGTTATATATATTATATTCAGCACATTTTCGCGTCGTTTAATTTTATATAATTTTTATTCCTCCTATTTTTCTCAGAAATCATCATTGTTGCATCTGGAGAATGAGAGAGAAGGATTTTTACGGTTTCCTTTCTTTGCATTTTTAATACCATTTTGATCATTTTCATTATTTCCGTTGAACCGCAACAATTTGTATTTTTGACGACCTTGTGACAATCAATGTAATACCAACCGAATAACCAGGAGAACAAAAAAAGATTTTTTGCATTAATTTCGGGCATATATTTTCGGATAGATGCGTGGAAAAAAATAGGGGACCCTATTTTCTGGGTGCGACCTCTATCTCCTCATTGACAGTGGTTTCTCGTTTATTTATTTGCTCAATTCTTTTTGCATTACTTTTTTCTCTGTCATTGATGGTTTCATTGAGTTTTTTTATGAATTTAATGTTTTTTTCATGTTCAATATTTATTTGGGAAGTATGAATTACAGAATAATTTGTCACCAACTTTTTTTCTGATATAATTTTTTTCCCATTCGAATGATTCATACAATCTCTAAGTGATTTTAGGGTTGTCTTACGAAATATACTTGAATCTTTTTT
The DNA here is from genome assembly GCA_901766855.1 of Panagrolaimus sp. ES5. NCBI lineage: Eukaryota > Metazoa > Nematoda > Chromadorea > Rhabditida > Panagrolaimidae > Panagrolaimus > Panagrolaimus sp. ES5. The sequence goes on from CABFKO010003305.1 coordinate 21,674, forward strand.
TATATATTATTTTTGACGTTACATATTTTCTACCTGATTTCACTAAAAGGCTTTATTGTTTATAGCAAAAGAAAAAGAAATAATGTTCCCACGAGAGACATAGGTGTACAACTCATTAGTGTATTTTTCTTTAGGGCATTACGTTAGTTTTTTTCAATATATTTTTATTTCTTTAGTCTATTTAAGCTTATGCTTTTGCCATTTGTGGTCCTTCTTTTTTTTAAATGTTTACTTTCACTCTCGATGTCGTATTCGTCGGACCATGACTAGTTGTGCATCAAGTGACTCTTTGCCCTCCTTCCCTAAAATAAAGGGTGGCGGCTGTATCTTATTTCGAGACGTATCTGCGCGATAGATTTTTGTTATTTTTATGCCTTCAAGTCTTTTTTATTTTACTCTGGCAACATTAAAAAAATCTACAACAAAATTTACGTTCCATAAAATAAAGACTTTTTTGGTCAACCTATTTGCTGTCTATTTTCGACCGCATTGTTTATTGAATTTGTGCGTGCTTTCGTGTTTTTTTATATTACGAGACAACACGTTTATGTTTTTTACATTGAAACAACACAAAATTTTTATTTATTGATCATTTCAACTCTTTTTTTTCAGTAATCTCAAAAGTATGTCATCAGAAATAAATCCTGCACGTGAAGCAACTTTATCTGTTCTCAAAGACAATGGCAATAAAGTTATTCTTACAATAAATATTCCTGGTTTACGTCGTCGTAGAAGTATTTTTCAATCTATTCTTAATCTCTTTAGTAAGCCATCAAATCCATTTCGTCTTTCAACCAATGCTCATTTTGCTAATTATGCCTTAACAAATGGTTCACTTGATTTTTCTGTTGATGTATATGAAAATAAGCAAGCTTTGCGTGAACATAGTGAATGTCGTCAAACATATTTTTGCAAAATTGATCAATTTCCATCTCGAATTAATCCTGAAAGTGCTGAATTTGAGGTTTGTACATTTTCTGTTATCGTAATGCAGCTGCATTCTTTCTTTACCTTTTATCCCCAAGGGTATCGTATATTGAGGGTTTTTTTGGAAAAAATCAAAGCATTTGAAATTTTTTTATGCCTTTTTCTGCCATATTTAGACACAGAGTTGCTTTCCATCGTTTTAATTATAATTTTTTTTTCAGTTGGTCGAAGCAGAAAGTGGAAACTGTTACTTCTTATTGACTTGTATTAAGCTCGATAATTTAAATACAAATTGGAAAGAATTTCAAGATACTCATGGAACCTTAGATGTGGCAAAAGTTTAATATGATATTATTATTAATAATGTGCTTATACTAATGGTTGTTTTTTTTCATTCCTTGTTTCTTATGATTTTTTGCGCATTTTTTTGGTAATAAAATGTGGCACTTATTTTTATACTGCCGAACGTAATTTATCTATGTGTAATTTTGACACTAATTAATATTTCTAAAAACACTGTCATTTCTGTTTCATTTTGAACACACATATTTTAATATCGTGTATTACTATCAAAAATGTTTGAAATTATTTGTTTTAAATGAACATTGTTTTCTAATTTTGTTGATTTTTTTAAAGAGAAGTTATTGGAAAAAGATTTATACATTTACGATAAAATTTGAAAACAAATAATAAAATTACATTTCTGAAAGTTCAGGAAATTTTGAAAGGTCAACAGGAATGGGTGGATCAGTTCTAGTGCAAATTGCATTACTGTAAACCACAACATTATGTCCTCGTTGATTTAAAAATCTGCAAATATCCCGTTGTTTGCTATCAGATTTAAGTTGACGTTGGGTTAAAGCAGGGCGAATAAAAACATTTTCATAATCAGGAATTTCACGTAATTTTGCTGCTCTTCCAAGTACATCTTTATGATGCCCACTTGAAGGTAAAACAATTTTTAATGGTCTTGTTTTATCACGTCGTTTCGGGCCTAATCGATATGCAGTAATAATGGGGCATTGAATTCGAAGAGTATCAAGAATATTTTTTGCTGCTTGTCGATCTGCTTTACAACTAATTGAAGGTTTTCCAAGAAATTCTGGAATTCCACTAACAACAATAGAACGCTGTCGTTCAAGTTCTCGGGGATTAATTAATTGTGGAAAAGCTGTATGACGAATAAATGTCCACATCATCAAAATCAAACCTTTAACTGCAGGAGAAATTGTGCAATCTTGTTGAATAGCTAATGCAAATTGCATCATTTGATAATATGTTTCACGGGACATTGTTGTAATACCATTTGGAAGACCAGGATGAAAATTATTATTTCCACCTTCATCAGAAATATCACTCTTATCATCAGAATATTTTCTTAGTGGAAGCTTTTTATTATTCATTCTTTAAAATACAATATTGAAAATATTGAAGCGGTGAACTGAAAAAAACCTATAGAGAAATAATAGCACAAAAAAATTTTAAAAATTGATTGCTTAATCATATAATTCAATTTTATTTTCTTTTTTTAAAACCTGGCAAACAAATTTTTAATAGATGTCCAAGGTCACTCAAGATGAAAAACTGATTTTGTCTTCATATTTTTTATGGATATATATATAACACAAAAACGAATTCTTACTGTAGTTGAAAATAAAATGTTATAAGATGTCTTATTACATTTTCTGTTTAAATATTTTGAAAAAACGTAAATCAAAATTTTCAGTCATCATTGTTTATTAGTTTTGAATACTTTACCAGTAACACCTTGATTGTCGACAATTAAAGCAAAAATTAGTCGAAACAAATACATCAACGAAAGATTAAATTACAGTAATCATTTATTACTACAAATAAAATTACAATGACAAAACGTTTATTCTTTTTTTAAATGATTATCTTTTGGTGGTTCTTCTTCTTTGGATGATTCACGAGATTCAATTGGATTTCCACCATATGCTGCCATTGAAACTGTAGTAATAGTTTTCCAGATTGTTTCAAAAATATTTTCAGTTTTTGGTGCAGGTTTAGGCTTCGGTGGAGAATGACAATGCATAAAACCATTAAGAGTTACAGGAACAGGCGAATCAGCAGAGGGATGACGAATTGGTGCTTTTTCATCTTCATCATTAGATTTTGATTCATCTGCAGAACTTCCGGTAACTGAAGGTAAGCTTGAACTTGATATTGGATTTACACTACCAGAATTGGTTGATTTGAATGGCTCATTTAAAGTTGAACCTGTTGTTGCAGTTGAACTTGAGGTTGAAGCATTTGATTCAGATTCAGTTGTTGAAGACCCTGATACAGAAGAAGTGACTGATGTTGAGGATGATGAACTTGCAAGGGATGAAGCTGTTGAAACAGCAGAACTAACTTTTCCAGCAAAAATAGCTGTAACACTTGCAACTCGACGAGCTTGTTCGGTACTGTATGATGCAACATCTGCAGCTTTTGAATACATTTCACTTCCTTTTGTTGCAACTTCACGAGCAACTAAAATAAGTTTATATGTATATAAATAACGGATTACTGTAAAAACACATACCTGTTGCACTTTGTTCAGCAAGTTCATTTGCTTTTGTGTAACTTCGATTAACAACATCAACAGTTGTAGCAGCATAATCACGTGCCACTAAAAATATAAAACATTAATATTAGTTTAAAAAATTGTCAAAGTCTGAAAAAATCTTTGATGATAAAGAGTAGTTTCATTATATGAAAGAATAAAGCGTTTGTAAAAAATTTTATGACACAAATGACAAACACTTTATTTTTTCATTTTTTTTTTCATCCCTTTGTCATCATTCTGATAACATCAGACTTCGACAATGTCTTAAATAAATGAAAATAGCATACTTGTAGCACTTTGCCCAGCAACATCCTTTGCAGCAGCGAAACCTTTTCCAACAACTTCAACAGTTTTATTTGCACCAGAATATATTGCTAATGCAGTTGAATATGCACTACCGTACATATTTTGAAGCCATCCACCTTTTCGAGAAAGCATTGCATCCAATAAATTTGATTTTGCTGTACCACGATTACGTAAAAATACTGCCAATTCTTCTTTATTTGAATAAAAATCTGATGCACGATCCAAAATTCGATCAATTACACGATCAAGTGCAGCAATAACTTCATCATCAGCTTTACGGCTGCCATCAAAATATTCTTTGAGCATTTTTGAATCTTCAACTGCGACAGTTTTTGCAATAACTTCATAATTAGTTAATGCTTCAACAATTTTGTTTGCAGTTGCATCCGTTTTGACAGGAGTATCTTCACGTTCCAAAGCTTTTCGAATCAATTCTTCTTCAACTTTTTCTTTATTTGCATCAATTTCAAGTAATTTCTTCTTTAAATCATCTGTTACAAATGCATTATCATATTTCATTCCTTCCTTTAAACCATTTGTAATATCACTCAAATTTGAATCATCCAAAACTATATCACTATCAAGACAATCAAATAATGGTTCACCACCTTTTGTTGTTGTTTTTGCATTTTGTTTTGATTCTAATTCTACAGCATTTGGTAAAAGTGATTCTTTAGAAAGTGTTAAACCTAAAGCTTCTTGACTTTCAGTAGGATGAAGAAGATTTGTTGCTGGAATTAATGGTTCAGCACTTGGAAGAACACCGGGAGAAAATGTTGGAGCATGAGGATGATCAAGTGATTCTTTTGAAAGGGAAGGTGATATTGTTCCTGGAGCAATTACAGATTCTTTTGATAAAGCTTCAACAGCTTTGACAGGTTTAAGTTCTTCCTTCTTTTTGCGTTCTTTTGCTTTAATTTCTTCAGCACGACGTTTACGAATAGCTTGCTAAAAAAAGTCCGTTGAATTTCATATATTCCACCATATATGCATAGCCAAACAACTTACCAATTCATCTTTATCCGTAAGTGGATCTTCTTCCATAATAGCTTCTCTCCAACGAATATTACATTTCCTTTGAACTTCAGCAATAAATGCTGGATCCCATTCTTCAATCCATCCTGATTCATCTGATGATGTATCACTACTTCCAAACATATCATATTCTGGTTCCTTTGCTTCAACATCTTTTAAACCTTCTTCGTTTTCAAATGCTTCAATAGGTTCATAGATATCTCTTGGTGGAAGCTTTGTTGGCTTTAAATTATCATTTGGTTTAAGTTGAATTCGAAATGCACCATCTGATGCTTTTCCATGTTCTGCAGCAAGAGCAGAAGTATAACGAAATTGTGTTGCATGAAATTTTGCCCGTAAATGTTGCAAATCTGTATCAGAACGAACTCCAGCAGATTTATTTGATTTTGCTCCTAAAATTGTCAAATTGGAAATTATTCAGTTTGTGAGTATCACTGATAAGAAAAGAACAAAGGACAAGCTCATGCCTTCTTTCAAGTTCACATCAGGGCTGTGCGATACCGGTATCGGTGTAGGGGAAATATCGTGTCGATACCGATATTTCCCCTATCCCGATACCGGTATCGCACAGCCCTGGTTCACATTCAACTTTTTTGTGTTTCTTTGGGTTAAAAAGATTGGGGACATCCTTTTTTACGGTAAAAAATAAACTAACCTGCTTTATCAACAGCATCCGACATATTTATCCACACGACGGCAACAACAATTGTAAAAATGATTGAAATGCCTTGTTCATTTGAAAAACAAATGAATAAAAATGAAATGAGATAGGGAAATATGCAAATTTCTATTTGGACATGCAACACACAATTTTGCAGTCCAGCTTTAACATATCATTATTTAAAGTTTTGGCCATTTTTATTCTTTCATATTTTGTTCATTCATCGTGTACACCAACAAAAACAGAAAATCATAAGAAATTAGACTTAAAAATTCTTTCGTTTTATTACTACCGTAAACTTGCAATCTCCTGAGAAAAAAAGGTTATCAGCATTCTTATTTCATGTAGAAGTTATCATTTTAAGAATTGTCCAAATTTTAAAACTTTCAACTATAATGCTAAACATTGAATGGATGAAACTCTTTTTGGGTATCGAAAACATTTGATTTCAAAAAGCATCTTCTTTATTTGTCTTTTTAAAAACTGCTTCTTCAGTGATAAATGAATCATCAACGAAGCATTCATTTGAAAAATTTTCCGTCCTGACAAAAAATTTGATAAATTTTGCCTTGTCTGTAAGAAATTTTGCAACATTTTTTATGCCTTTATTCTTTTTTATAAATAAATTTCAGAACTCTTTTTTCATTTTTAAATAAGATTACTAAAGGTTTTGTCGATAGAAATTCAATTACGTTACCAAATTCTATAAATCCAAGTTTAAAAAAGCGGAAACAAAGTTTATTCACGATTATTTTTTTTCTCTTCTTCAAGGTTTTTTTTCGCAATTCTTTAAATTTTTATGATTGTCATTTTTAACCTTTCAGACGATAGACTCGTGGCATTCACAGATTTTTTTTTCATACTTGTCACATCTTAAAATATGTCAAAACTGTCAAAGATCGTACATTTGTTATTGAAACTTTAACGATGTTCATTTATTTTTTAAATTTTAAATGAATGCAGCCATTTTTCGTAAAATAAATCTTTTGAAGTTTTTTATTCTCATACCTTTGGGATCTTGCAAAAACAGTTGCTATTTATTGAGCCACCTTTTTCGAAAATATATATAAAAAATTGGATAAGAATGCAGTTAAAAATTGAAAATAAAAAAAATTTCATTGATTTAAGATTTCATAAATGGCTTTGTTAATTGCCTTTTTTTCTCAATTTTTATGAGTTTATTGTGCAAATTATTATGTGAAAAAAAAGCTTTAACCACATATTGATATTTGATCAATAATCCCCCCCCTTTTCCATAGTAATGATTATTATAATAAAAATAAGCTTCTTTTGTTTAAAGCTAAGCTTTCCATATTTTTTCTCACATTTGATTATAAATGTTTTTACCTCGTGATTTGATTTATTTCTTTTTGCGACAATAACTTTTTTGGATTTTTTATAGTCTTCTTTTTAAATTTTTTTTTAAAAAAATTATAACTTTCGGCATTTTTTAAGTTTATTTTTTTTAAAGGTGTCATCTTAAAACACTATGCAAAAAATTGTTGGTTCAGAGTTTGATTTGAGGAAATGAATGGAAACCTTCAACATAAAAATGGTGAAGGCTTTAGTGAAACTCAAGTTGTTAAAAGGTAAGCTAAAATGTTGAGAAATAGATTTTAAAAAGGAATAATTTTTAAAGGGGAATTCCTAAAGCTTCACCAGATCCTTCTTTAAATGATGATATAACTTCTGAAAAAGTTCCAAAATGGTGTGATGATGGCTTTGAATTATTTAAAGTATATAATCGAATTTAATTTATTCACTTTTCTCTTATTTTATTTTTAGGAACATAGCACATTCCATGGCGTTAAAGATCTCTCGAAAGCTAATCTTCCATCAACGAAATGTCTTTGGATATTAATTTTATGTGTTTCAATATTTTTTTCAATTCAAGGTTGTTATATGATTATCAGTGAATATCTTCAAAGACCTGTTGTTGTTTCATATTTTGTTGCAGAAGCACATCAAAATTTAGAACTTCCCGATATAATTATTTGTCCATTTAATCGTTTTAATCGAACATATTTGGATAATTTAAATATTACCGGAGATTTAGCACAATATCTTGAATTAGCTTTTCCTGGCCCTGCAATGTTTAAATTTCAAGAGCCCATTCAACAGAGAGTTCAATCAGATGTTGATAAACATGATGCAGTGATTGCAGAAATTATTAAAAATATGGGAAATATGTCATTTAGTTCTTTTATGAAAAAGGTTTTGCTTTTCAAATAATTTATCCAAAAACGAATTTAAATCAATCAATCATTTTAGGCTTCAATAAAATGTGAAGCATTTTTTCAAAATACTGAAGTTTGTAAAACTGCTACCGAGCTAATGACATCTGCGGGTAAATGCTTTCGTTTACCAGGTGGTGAACAAATAAGTGACGGGTTTGGATATGGTTTAAAACTTATGATAACATTACCAAAACATTTGTATAATCCGGGTGCAAATCAAATGCTTAACGACGGAATTGTGGTTAAGCTTGCAGAGCCAGGGCATGGAGTTGATCATGATTTAACATTTATTTCTTCGGGTGTTCATGCTATTATGCCTTTATCAGCTACACAATATGAATTTATGAATGATCCACCAAGATATTCATGCTTAGACGATTCGGCAAAAAATTATAGTCGATTATGGTGTTTTGAAGTAAGCTTTTATATTCAAAAAAAATTATACTCAAAAACAGCTTTTTAAAATTGTAATTTGTTTTACAAATTTTAATGTTCTAAAAAGCAGTGCGACCTCTCAGCTGATAAACAAATAGTTTTGATGACAAAGTCATATAAAAATCTTTTAAAAAAGTCTAGAAATATATATTTTTTGCAAATTACAGTATTGCCTAACTCAACATGCTGAAGATATTTGTAATTGCTCATTAATTGCTGCCGCAAATCCTCGTAAACCAGCAATATGTACAACAAAACAAGTCATAAAATGTTTTTATCCTTCAATGTTCAGTGACGCAAAAGAAGCGATAACTGCATTTCAAGTAATTTTATTACTTCACCTGTTATTATTATTTTTATTGAAATGATAATGAAAGCCTTTTTTTCTAGCACTGCAAATCAGTTTGTAAAGCTCCATGTAAATATTGGAAATACAGTAAAACAGTTAGCACAGCAAATTTATCACCTGAACAAGCAAAAGCTTTTACAAATGATTCTGAAGCAGTTGAACAGCTCAAAAATATGATTATATTAGAAGTTTTTTATACGAGTTTAGATTACACTGTTATTAAACATATGCTTGCCATGACGCCGAGTTCTTTTATTGCTCAGTTAGGTGGTAAGCAATTATTAAAAATAAATATAGAGAAGAATTAAATTTAAAAACAGGGTCAATAAAAAGTATATTTTTTATTATAGGACAATTTTCACTTTGGATTGGAGGTTCCGTTGTTTCCGTTATTCAATTCTTTATTTATATTTGTGGTGGAAGTTATGCGCACTTTTATCGTACTTACATTCGGCGTCCAACAATGCAAAACAAAAAATTGAAAAATAATTTGCGCTTATCAAATACATTTTCTGATAGTAATGATAGATTGTCAGCAAACAATGAAACCATAATATAAAAAATTTTTTTGTTTGTTATATTTATGTTATTAATAATAATAAATAATCTT
>CABFKO010003382.1:0-11392 GCA_901766855.1 Panagrolaimus sp. ES5
TACTTTTTAAATTTATACAATCTTTCTGTAAATTATTTGTCATTTTTTTTCATCTGATTTTTTTTCTGACAAGGCAAAAAGTGGTTTCTATTTTGCTTTAAATAATAAAATTTCTTATTATATTTTTCATTTGCAAAACGTAAAACATTCATCCTTTTAATATTACTTTAAACGTGTCATTTTGGATTTTACGTTTTAAAGGTATATTTATGAATCACATTTTGTGATCTGTGGTGCCTCAGAAATAATATTCGAAGAAATTCTTGACTTATCAACGGAGTAAAACATAAACACCAAAATTGTAACCCTCAAGTTTTTGAAGTTACGGTACTTTTTATGATGCTTGAAATGTTTAACCGTAACCAAATTTTGAAGGGTCTTGTTTTTTTCAATAGTGATTTTTTGTGATCTTGTGGCTGAATGAATGGCTTACTTTTATTTTCAAAAATAAGCTTTTTCTTAAAAAATATTTGTTTTTGTTTATTTTGAAACTAAATTTTAAAATATATCGACAAAACACCAGTTCTTGTTCCTTGCGAAGAGAGACTAATATTATGAAATTTATCCTAACTGCGCCAATTTTGTTAGTCTTTTTTGCTATCTTACAATTTTGCTATAGCACATATTTTTGATTTTTTATCCTTTTTTCATCGTTCTTTTTTTATGTGCTTTGAATGGCAATAACAAACAATACCGAAATATTAATTAACAATTTCCTTCTTTAATCATCTTTTTTTCTGAAAAATAACTGAAATATATATATAGATACACATTTGCTTTCATAAGGTTTTTAAAGATTAGGGATATCGATTAATATTATTCCGAAAAAAATCTTTCGTAATTCACATTTCTTTTTCTTTAAAAAAAGGCTTGCTATTCTATTTTTTCTTTGCTTTATTTGTAATTATTCGTTTTTTAATTTTAGCTTTTTTCATTGTTGTAACTATGTCAGGAGAAAAAGAAATATATGCTCTGGTTCATGATGTTGCAGGTGATATTTGTGTTACAACCGTTGATTCAACTGGAACAATAACAAATGTCAAAGATACAACAAAAGGGCGTAGCTGCAAAACATTTGTTGCTGAAATGCCAAAAATATTTACAAAAAAAATCAAAGTTGTTATATTTAATATTTTTCTTGTTCAACCAACAAATTTCACAAATAATTATGAATTCCAAAAAGCTATCAAAGCTATGATTGTTCGATTAAAAATTCCATATGTTTTTATTTCTCTTCATCAATATGTGTGTGCTAGATTTTTAACTGGTGCAAATGTAGCATTTGAAATGAATGATACTGTATTAATTGTTTTGGTAAAAGAACATGGAATTTATGCTACTGAGCTTAAAAAAACTCTAAATGGTTACAAATCAAATTCAGATGACCGAAGTTTAAATTATGATTCAAAGGAAAGTGATCAATCAATTCGTAAAAAAATTGTTGGATCATCAACTCCAAAAAAGATTTTGATTTCATCAGATACTACAGGAAATCCAATTTTGAAAAAGATGATTGATATTCTCAACTTTAAAGATCTCATTTTTCTTGAATGTGATAAAATTAAACGCAATGGTCAAGTTATTTCTGAAATGGCAAAACATGTTTTGGATAAAAGCTATACAAAATTCTGGGTTCTTCCTAAAACAAATTTTAATTTTGGTATTCGGTGTTTAACTGGAAATAAAACGTTTGATTTGATTTATTTTGGAAATGAAAATTTGCCTGCAAAGAAAGAAATTTATATTTCGAGACAAAGTTTTAATCTTACTGTATGTACATATTTTTATAAATTTAAGCTGAATCTTACCTTAAATAAATTTTTAGCTTTTTCTATCAAATGGTAAAACAACACGTGATGAAATTCTTGAAACTTTTACGCCTCCAATGAATTGTCATAAAGTTAAACTTATTTTATCTGTTGATTCAAACAATTTTCCATCGTATAAAGCTGAACCAATAATGATTCCAAAAGTTATGGCTTTGCCAGATCTTCTTACTCGTTTTGTTTCTTCAAAAGTTCCGGTTATTGGATTTTTTGAAAATTCTTCTGTTATTTGTCATCACAAAGACGGCAATTATCAATTCTTGGTTGGATGGAATGGTATGTTATTTTTTTAATTTATGTGACATAAAAATAAATCATCTTTTATTTTTAGGTGCTTATGGAAGGGATTTATTAATTAGTTTTGCAACAGAAAAGCCAAAATTTATGGAAGATGCCGTTGAAGCTCTTCGAACAAAGCCATCTTATGTTGTTCTTGGTGGGTTTTTAAAAATCGATTTTTATTTTTTAATTAATACGTTTTCATTTCTAGATTTGATTAGAATTATGTCGATGCCATCGAATGATATCAAGCATGATGGACCATCGAATTTCAAATTTACAAAAGATACAGACAATCCTGTTTTGCTTGAATTTGATAATGCTGATGGAAGCCTTGGTGCAGCATCACCAGCTTTTCTTATGGCAATGTTGATGAAAGAACATCTTATTGCAATCAAAGATGAAAGTGGAGAAAAGCCTACAAATATTGCTTTTTGTCTTTTGGATTATCCTTACAATGCTGAAGAACGTAATCGAATTGTTGATCAAATTAATGAAGCTGGCAAATTATTGAAAATTAAAATGAATTTTCTTCCTTTTATCGTTTGAATTTTTGAATTTTCATTGTTTCTGAATTTATTCTTTTCAGTTTCAATTTTTTCATTTATTTAAATGTTTTTTGTTGAGATAAAAATTAAAAAAACCAAGTTTTCGCACTAACAGAAGATTGTTGCATTTGACTTGATTTGCATAAAATGTAACTTCGTGTTACTATAATCAATTTCACATTGGATAAAACTGTCAAAATGTTATTTTATGGTTGTTTTAAAAAAAGAAACAAAAAGCGTTTTATTTTGTCCGAGTGTTTTTTTTTGCTGCTTTCAAAATTGCAAATAATTTATAAAACATAACTAAATTAATTAAACAAAAAAAGAAGGATAAAGATAGGATATTACGGTAAAATGGAACGGAGCAGTTGTTTTGTTGTTGGAATATAAATGCATGCATAAAGCTTGTTCAACATTGAAAAAGAATTAATGTTTGAGACAAATAACAAAAAAAAAATATAATGTAATGCTTTTATTGAGACCATATTTTTATTGAAGAGATCAAAAGTTATGGCTAAAGATTATTGAAAAGGATAGAGATATGAAATTAACCTCTTGAAGGCATATAATTGAATCTAAAAAAAATAAAATGAGTTAAAAAATGTTTTTTGGTATTATTCAAAAAAAAAGCTTACCTTTTTGATTCCATTGTTCCAAAATTGAAACCATTTGAAGATTTCTTTCCTCTTGCACCATAAAATTGGAAAGTTCCACGTTTTTCTGGTCGAATAATATCAGGCATTTGAAGATTTGATGGATAAAAGTTGAATGAATTTAATGGTTCCAAAGGCATTGCTTCATCTTCTATTGTTTCAAGCATTCGTCCTTGTGCTTGTTGTTGAGCTTGTTGAAATTGTGCTTGTTGAGGTTGTTGCTGATGTTGTTGCAAAGATTTATCAACTAATGAATTAATTATTGACGTAAGTTCATTAATTGATAGCTTAAATAATTATAAAATGTTTAATTATTTGTCATACACACTCATTCAAGTTCGAAGAATGTTTTAATTTTGAATTTCCTGGGTAAAAAATGTAGATAAACTTAATTTTCTCAATGAACAATAAACTTTCAAAGATCTTCTTTCCTGCTTATATAATTGTATAATTGTTTAATTAAATTAAGCTTCTGTCTGTCATTGCACTTTAAGCCTTACTCATCTTTTTTCTTTATTTATAAAATTAATATTTGTTTTATCTTTTCTTATGACGCTGTGACGCAGAAATGAATATCTCCTTTTTAATTATATGTCTTAAATCAACCAAATAAATTTTTTAAAATATTACACATGTTTTTCGCCTACGTTAAAAAAATAATTTATAAATTATGCCAAAAAAATATTCATCGTCATTAATTCTTTCTTTTTTGGAAGGATTAAATTAATTCCAATAAAACTAGTCTGTGTATATATTTTCGTGTCACACTTTTGATAACAAAATTTGCATATTAAATAAAGAAAAACAATAATAATAATATTGTTTTTATTATTTTTAATTTTGGAAGGAAAAAGTTTTTTGAAAAATCAAACATTCAAAAAAAAGTAAAAATAAATTGACATTTTAAAAAATTTTCGATAATTGAATTTTTAAGTATTTTTTCATGTTTGAAAAAAAATAATACTAAAATAATAACTTAATTGATCTCTATTTCTTCTAAGACCAAAAAAAGCTGTTAAATGTCACCCTACGCATTTGAATTTACGTAAAAAAATTATTTAAAAATTCAATTATCATGTCGAAAAAGAAGTTCCTTTTTTAACACCTGATGTGGGTGATATTATTAGAAACAAAGTTTTAACATTTGTTTTAAAGTTTCTGCTTTTTCGTTTTAACTACGTCTGATTAAATAATGAAATTCTAATTTTTGGTACAAAAGTTAAAGACTGGAAAAATTATGTTATCTGTTTTAGGGAAGTTTCCATATCAGTTTTGCCTGAAAAAAAAATAATTAAAAACTTACATCAGAAACTTTAACATTTTTATCATTTGAATTTGTTGTTGCTGATACAGTATACCAACATGCAATTGAAAGAAGAATTACTGAAGTTAAATGCATCATTATTTATTTTTTTGCAGTTTCCAAGGTACTTGAGTATTAATCTAAAAAAGCTATATCATTAGAAATAAATGAATAAATAAATAAATAAAAACAAAACAAAATAAAATAAAAAACAATTGAAGCGCAAATACCACGCTAAATTTAAAATGGCTGGAAAAAACATAAATTTAAAAAATTGCACAAAAAATGAGGGTGCCTCTTTTTTGAAATGCATATATTTATTTTTAAAAAAGGTTAAGCATTCAAGTGCAAATATAAATAAAAAAGGAGCAGGAAAAAAACCAAGTAAAAAGTTTTTTTTTCAATGCGTGTTTTTTGAGTAAAAAATTGAGGGAGGTTCAAAAGAAAGAAAAGGAAAAAAAAGGGGGCAGGGCGAAAAATTGTTGGAGTCTTTTGAAGCGATCATTGACGGTAGAATTCTTGTTTTTTGGGATAAACCTTTGTTTAGATTTTACAAATGAATCACGAATATTACACATTAATTAAATTAATTATTTGTACCATAACTAATTACTTTTTTTAATTTTATGACTTTGACAATGACTGTTGATACCTGGAAATTCTAGTAAGAAGAGTACTGTAAAATGTGTTTTTTAGTTAAAAAACGCAACAAAGTTTATAGTTAAGACTAAATACAATTCTGCCTTTTTAAACAATGGATTTCTGACGCTTAGCCTACATTTTTCTAACGTTGTTGCCATTCTTTTGTTTTCTAAAAATATTTTATTTTTGCATAACAAAATAAATTAAAAATAGCAAAAGAAATAAATGTAGATAATCCAAAACAATTATAACGAAAAGCATATTTTTGATTCTTCATTTATGGCTTCTTTTTATTATTATATATATGTTTTTTTCAGGCGCATATTTTTTATGCATTAAAAATCACTTAATTCCTTTAACTTTCAAATGAAAATGTAGGGTCACCCTTTAAGTTTTGAAGATCATAATAAATCTCAAAACAGCTGAGCAGTGGTTCCAAAAGAAGGGTCTTCATTTTTAAACCTTCAAAAAACATGTGTTTCAGAGTCATAGATCTCTTAAATCTATCAAAATAAAGGGTTTAATCTTATTTTTATGATAACTCATAATCCATGATATTTTCATTTTGAACTCCTACGTATCTTTTAACAAAATGTCACAAAAACAATATTCGTAAACAGATTATGATAAAACTTAAGCGTTGATTAATCAAAATACAAAATTCTATTAAATCTTTTGGAAATCTTGTCGCATGATATTCAACCAGTTTTATTTCGATTGAACTTACGACATCATTTAACCATTATCTTTGTAGAAATTTAATTTTACTCTAATCCCTTAATTGTAAAATTCAATGTAGCCTCATTAAATTACTCGTTTTCTAAAAATAATACAGTTTTTTTTGCAAAAATGTGATAATGATAATATTTAATTACTCAAAACTAAAATAAATACATCACCTGATATTTCCACTATAATCTCTTACAACTCTCAGACAAATCCTGTAAATTATAGCTTATAATAAAGTTTCGTTATTGTAAAAAAAAATACAAAAATAAAATCTCAGATAATTTATCTTTTTTTTCTTGCTACCTAAATCTCTGCTTTGAACATATCTTTTGGGAATTTGATAATTGACTAAAGATTTGCAAGCTTTAACAAAAATAAATAAATGTAATTTAAAACATCAGATTACACCTGCTTTTAAAGTGAAAATGAAAAAAGGAAGCTAAAATTGGTAGAGAATGGTACCCATTTTTGTTACAAAAAAAACATTCTGTAACTTTTTTTCCTTTCTTTATATCCCAAAGGAAACGGGTACGATATATTTTTTATAGAATTTACTTTTTTGGGAAACAACAAACACAAAAAAGTTCTCAAAAGTGTTAAAGACCAAAGAAAAGTTGCAATGTGTTTTTTATATTTTATGCTTTCTTTTTTGAGTGTTGTTTTTTTAACTTCCAAGATGCTTGATTGAGCAATAATTGAACGGCAAAAAAGAAAGAGTCTTTTCTTTTTTGCGTGTTCATTTTTTGTATGATTGAATTTACACACTTCCTTGTTTGATTATCATGTGAAACTAATCCAATTTTGGATATCATTCGAGCGATTGCATTACTACATCATAAATGACTACTACTGCTGCTTCATGGTGATGATTGATTGATTATAAGCTATAAGGTTATAAAAAATAAAAATGAAAAAGAATAAAAACTGTTAAAAAAAGGGGTTTGGCTACAAATGAAAAGAATTCTAGCAACAAAATTCCAACATTTTTAAGTCTCATTAATAATTTTTTAATGTGAAGTGGTTTTGGGATAGCTGGGAAAATGATTTTTGGTTGAATTCATAAAACAATGAACTTTTAAAAAGCATCTATAAAAAATTTTAAAAGCTTATTTGCAGGAAAGCAAAGAACAAATGGCAAATTGCTTGCAAAAAATACTCTAATATTTTTAAAATGGAATGTATTAAACTAAATAAGCAAAAAAAAGATACTTCTGATTAAAGATGTTAAAAAATATTCTGGAAACAATAAACTTCTATTTTCCAAAGATCGGCATTCATCAAACTGCAGCTATCATATTTACAACCCCCGTCAAAATTAAAAGTACATTTATGAATGTTAAAAACAAAAAAAAGAAGCAGATGAAAAATAAAAAAAGCTGGAAGTTTTCGCAGAAAAAAAGAAAAGGCCACCATTGTCAATAACAGCTGAAAAAATGAATAACGAAATTCTGTCTCGTTTATTTTGGAGTCTCAATGAAATGTCTATTTTTTTCAAATATCTATAATTTAGTTATTGTTTGTATTTTTCAATTCTATTTCGACTTTGCTACGACCACAAAATGCTATGTTTTTGATCAAAAATATTAGTTAGGTAAAGACCAAAAATAATTCAATTTACAATCTTGGAAAACGACTTCGTATAAAAAACAAAAACATGTGAAAGCTTTGGAGAAAAAAACACTGTATCATTGATACAAAAAAGGGATCAAACAGCAAATATTTTGTTGCAAAATATTTAAACATTAAAAAGTTTTTTTTTTTCACACATGATTTAAAATTAAAATAGTTAAGCTTCCTAAATTTCTCACCACATTCCCAAAAAGTATAATTTTTTTACCTAAATTTTTAATACATTTCCAACTTTTTATACAATTCTCCAAGGCACTTCTATTCATAGTCTGCAAAACACCTTCCTGAATACAAAAAAATGTGTATAAAAAAAAAGTTTGCTTAAAGTTTGCTCCTTTTTAGAGCACATTTTTTTCTGCATTTAAAAAATGTTTTAAATATTTGCTTAATTAATGCAGCCAAAATAAATGCAATTGAACGATCTTTGTGTATTTTGTTGTAGCTTTATTAAAGTCTAATTTATGCAACATATTTGCTTAAAAAGTAGGTGGTTATAAAGACTTTTTTTAAATGAATAAAAAACTAGTTATGAATAGTAAAATAAATACTGAAAGATTTATTAAAAATCTGCGAAAAGTGCCAAACATCAAGTATAGTTTGAACATTGAAAAGGTGTTAAGGGAATATGGTAAAATGCAAAAAAACAAATTTCAACAAAAATTTAGCATTTCATTTTTTAGGCAAATCTATGAAAGATGCAACTTTTAGTTGAAACTAAGTTCATCCAATGACGCATTAATAAAATTCAGAAATGTTGAAACAAAAATTCATAATTCTCTTTACTGCTTTATTGTGCAACGATATTATTATTATTCATCTCTATTACCCCCTTTTTTCTACCATTATTTCCACTTAAAAGACTAATAATTTAAAAAACGGAAATAATTTTGCCATGTGCTTACCTTCCCTTTTTTTCTGTCTAGGTTATTCAACTTCAGGACAAGACAAGACGTTAACAAAAGAAATGTACTTTTAATTATTATTTAAGTAATAATATTCTTTACAAAAAAGGCTCTTTTGAATATATAAATGAGAAATAATCTCTCTTTCAAATTTCGATCAAACATCTCTCATTTAATATATTATTCCACCAAAAAAAAGAATTTAAAATAAAATTATTATTCTTTCACCTTTTTTTCCAACCAAAAAATACATTTTATTCCAAAATAAAAAATGACCTTTTTAAAAAACTTTATGTTTTTTCTGCAAAACAGGTGGTTCCATAAATATTGCTTTTAGTGTGCCAAGGCGAGGAAAATATGAATTTGACATTTTTGTTATCAAATTAATTATGCAAAACAAAGGAGACAAGCAAGCTTTAAAAAGAGCAGCAAAATGTTTCGGAATAAAAATAAAAGTTTTTTTGACACAAATGTTTCGCAGGTATTTTTGATTAAAGGTGAAAAGTTTAAAAGTTTGAAAGTTTGAATTTTCAAAATAACTATAAATGAATTTAAATAAAGAGGAGAAAACATTCTGAATTGGTCTCTTTTGTTTAACATTTATAAGACGCCTTTAATCTATTTAAAGTTTTCAAAGTTTAACTACCCTCTCTCCAGTTTCAGAAGCCGTCACCCAACGAACATCAAAAGTTGTTGCAAACAAATAAATGCACAAAGTTTTTATGGCCTCATTTAATACACGTTTAAAGTTCAAAGTCAAACTCGTCTCAGAAATTGTAGGATGCATAAAATTAGCATTCTAAAAAATAACAAATGTGTGTGTGTATTTTTAGCACTCTTACATGACAAGAAAAATTTAGAAACAAAACTTATGTTAAGCACTTACCCAACTTGCACTAAAACTTATACTGTAGCTTTCACATTTTAAGTCGTCATATGTATTACATTTTTAGAAAGATAACCGAAATTTTTGACATTTTGCTTTTTTAAAAATGCTTTAAAAATTCAATTTATGTTTTAAGCTTTGTTGTTAAAATTCTATTAAAGTACAGAAGAATAACTTTTGGATATATTCCCCCAGGATTATCCCTCAACATACTAAAATGGGGAAAAAGCAAAAAAGAAGAAGAAAAATTTGAAAAGTTGTAGCATATTTTCGATTCAGAGAAATGCTTCATTTTAATAATTGATGATGATGACTTTAATTATTTTTCAAAAATTATAAAACAAAAACTTACGTCTACTTTTTTTCTAACAACAACAATGATCAACATTTTTTACGCAAACATTTTTGTTACACATTGGTAATGAATGATTAATACAATGCCGTAATAATTGTAATTACTTTCGCTTCAAGATTAAAAAAAAATTAACGCTTGAACAATTTTTAAATATAGTTTCAACTACAGTAACTTAGACAAAGCAAAGATTTATTTATTGCAGCTAAATTTAATGTTAAGAAGTTGTACTAATTAAGGTCGACAATTGTACTAACTTTCAAACTCTTTTGAAAATAAAATTAGTCCACTCATGTTTTTAAATTCTTCTTTTCAAACAAAAAAAACTATTGCAAAAAAGTGTATTTTCTTTTTAACTTTAACAAACACCTTAATCAAATTTGAAATTTTAAAAATTCAATTAAAACTAGTTTTTTTAAATGCCACCCTTTTTTGCACCTTTAATTGAAACATTTTTTATTTTAAATAGAAAAAAGTTTTAATAAAACAGAAGCAAAAAAGTTTCAGGGAAGTTAATATTAACAAGCTATTTTAAATATTTTAAATGCATAAACTATTTAAAGTTTGCCTATTCTTGGAGATAAAAATAAATAAAATTAATTTTAAAAGGCTATATAAAATACAAAGAGAGTTACAAGGTCCCTGCAAAGAACGACTACATTAATATACAAAAATTTAGTTGTGGTGTATAATGAACCTCTTAAATATTATATGTTTTTTCTCATTTTACACGATGACCATAATCAAATTATTTTTAACAAAACCAAGATAATACCAAAGATATGCAAAAACACCCCTCAAAGAAGGCACCCTTTAAAACAACAATTTTCGTACAAAACTGAAAATAACTAAAATATTTTAAAACATTTATCTTTTTCTTTTCATTAATCTTTTGTTTCCGCCTTTTATTTTTCAAAAAAAAGCATTTAAAATTTGGTCCAAAAAAGAATTTATTTACGAATGAGGGCGGAGTTTTTTAAACTGACTTTAGCGAGTGACGACACCTCTCTCTAAAATACTTTTTTTCTGCCACCCATGTTCGATTTTGACTTAATTTTTGACTTGTTTTTCCTTTTTTTAAACGACAGACAATTTTTTTATCCTTATTAAAACAACAAAAACAAAAAATGCAAGCAAAATTGAACGAATGAAATCATCATTTTTTAAAATCTTTCGAAGGTGGAAAAATGAAAACAACACCCACAAATTTTTTAGGAACAAAACAAATGAACAAGAAAATGTTGGAAAATTTTTGTAGAAAAAAAGAGAGAGGAACACAGCGGAATTTTTTGAAAATAGAAACGAAAAAGCTATTAATTTTTGATAGAACTTTATCGGTTCTTTTTCTTGTTGCACCAAACTTTCCCAATATGTTCTCTATGATGTTCTCTCCATTTTTAGTTTGACTCACCTTTAATGAAGGCATACCCGCAAAGTTATACTGGATTAAAGCCTCGCGATCGAATTTTTAGCAAAATTAAGTTTTGATAGAACTTTTTTTATCTTGCTTATTTTGACGTAAAACTTTTTTGGCATGCTTTTCTCATTGGTATTTACATTTTTAGTTTGATTCAAAGTAATCGGAAGTCAGGAGGCTGAGTTTGAGCGAATTGAAAAAACGCATTTTTTCGTTTCTATTTTCA
>CABFKO010003393.1:0-15654 GCA_901766855.1 Panagrolaimus sp. ES5
ATTTTGTCGGCAAAATCGAAACATCAAAGAAATTTCTCGATTTTGGGGGGCACCGAATGCCCCCCCCCCTCGGTACGGGCTTGTGTGTTAGTAATAAAATAAAAAAAATTTTACTTACAACTATGAAAGTATTTCTAATATAATTAACTATGTTGTCATTTTAATACAAACCGTATTTCAGAAAATATGCAAATATGAGACCCAAATTTGTTTAAAACGTTAAACATTTTATAATTTGTGCAATAATTTATTTCGAAACTTTTAAAAAAGGCAGAAAGCATTTTGTGTTGTTGACAACACGCAAAATGCTTTCACAACTTGTCAATTTTTTTGCAAAAGATCGCACTTTTTTCGTTTTCACAGTAGAAATTGCATTTGTTTGTTCGCACGGTCGTGGTTGCGTTTTTATGGCTTTTCTTTTTTGAAAACATGTTCAAAAAAAATATGCCTTGTGTTTAAAACTTTTCAGACATAGCAAATGCAGCGACATATTTTTACCTTTTTTGTTTTTATGGATTTTTAAAGAATAAATATAGTTGTTTTTAAACGTGCAGAAACTAAAAGTGCAGTTAAACTTTGGGTGATTTACAAATAAGTGTTGAAATTCATATTTAAGCTTTTTATCTGAATTTATTTAATTGAAAATATGGATGGAAATTGTTTTACTTTGCCTTCTCGTTATGGAGAACCTCATTTTATCCGTTCAACAAAATATAAAAGTGTATTGTAAGTTTATTCCTCAAATCTGTTTTTATTTTGAAAATTATTGTTTTTTATAGAAGTGCCTTCGACAATGAAACTGACGAAAAAGTTTCACTTTTAAAAATAGAAATTTGCAATTCACGTGCTGCAAAAAGAGCATATCGTGAACTCACTTTATCAAATCTCTTTAATCATAAAAATGCAAGTTTTGAAATTTTTTTAAGACCTTGGAATATAATTTTTCTTGACTTTTTAGGTTGTTGAATTGTTAAATGCTTTTCCATCAGAAAATTATAAAACTGAATTGTGTGATATCTTTTTTGTTACTAAATATATGGAATATAATTTCACATCCCTTAATCATATTTTATTACCCCATGATGGAATTTCGTATTTGATGTATCAAGCTCTCTGTGGAATCTATCATCTCAAAAAACTTGGCATCATTCACGGCGTGAGTTTTACTAATACCTAAAAAATTTAATATGTTGCTTTTTTTGAGGACTTAAAACCATCAAATATTGGTGTAAATGAAAAATATGAACTTAAAATCCTCAATTTTGGTTCAGTTAGTCGTGATAATGAAGCAAGAATGACCAATTATATATGTAATAGATATTATCGAGCACCTGAAGTTATTCTTGGAATTAAATATGATAGTAAAAGTATGTTTTTTTTAAATTCTATGAAAGTGTTTTAGTAATCTATAATAGTATTACCATATTTTACAAATAATTGACCCTGTAATTTTTCTTTTTTCCACAAGTCTTTCGTCTAACGACAACTAATTAACTAGAAAAATGTTTATTTTTTGAAAAATAATAAATTTGTTATTTCATGAACTTTAAATGTAAAAAACATTTAGTTGATATTTGGGCCCTTGGATGTATTTTTGCTGAATTGGTTTTAAAAAAAATTTTATTTTGTGGAAAAACTCACATTAAACAATGGGAAGCAATTGTTGAAATTCTTGGAAATCCTGATGCTCAATATTATGCCACATTTCCTGAAACAATAAAGAGTTATTTGAAGAAATATTCACCATTGCATCATCAAAAATCATGGAATGAAATTTTACCTGATTCTGCATTTCTTCAATCGCATAAAATCTTTACAAGTTTGTTTAATCTTCATTAAGATAATGACCTGATAAATATATATATTTTTAGCTGAAAATTTTCGAAATTTGATTTCTCAAATGCTTTTCATTGATCCCAAAAAAAGAATTTTTGTCCGAAATGCCATTGAACATCCCTATGTTAAAACATGGTATAAACAATCAGAAGTTGATGATCGTGTTTTGGCACCAAATTTAATGGCTCCTCTTCCTGATCTCGAAGATGATTTGGAAAAATGGAAAGGTAATATTTTTACGATCAGTCTGATAATATTAATGAAGCACTTTCAGATGTTATTTGTGATCGAATTCATACCTACTTTCCAAATAAAGAATGAAATGATTTCAGAAAAAGTTTTATGAATAATTTGTTGTTTTATTTTTGTTATAACTTTTTATGAAAAAATGCATTTTTTATTCCCATTTTTTGCAGATGTAAATAAAAAGGAAAACAAATTTTTAAAAAACGGAAATATAAAATGAGAAGGTATTTTTGGCTATTTTTAAGATTTCCCTGAAATACTGACATGAAAGAAAAAACTTGTTAGAAGTTGGATTTTTCCTTTTTAAATTATTTCCGCATTCCCAAATAAATTTACACCTACATAAAAATTCGCCGGTTTTTAATCATTAAATTTATCCTTGCAAAAATTTATTTGCTGAATAAATATTGTTAAACTGTTTCAAAGAAAATCGGGAAAACAATGCTTGTTTTTTTTCACAAAACCTTTTTGAGAAAAACAGTTGAAAAAACAAACCCCCGTTAATTTTTTCCGTTCCACCTTTTTTTGTTATTTTAAGGTGTCCTTTTATGTTTATTTTTGCCATCATTTTTATGATACAAAAAGAGTAAAATTTTTTAATCAAAGCGTGTTCAGCTTTCTGGATAATAAAATTATTTGTTTTTAATTCAAACATAATGAATGCTTTTATTTTTATCTTTGCTTTTATCGCTGTTGCATTTGCAGTCGATGTAAATCAACCATTTCGCGGGCATTTTACATATTATAATGATGTCGGATATGGCGCTTGTGGAACACAAATTAATGCAAATTCTGAAAAACTTGTTGCTGTAAGTCATGAACTTTGGGATGCATCAATTGGAAATCCAAACAATGATCCAATTTGTAAAAAATGTTTAAAAGTTGATTACAATGGAAAAAGGTAAGCAATAATTCCAACCGGGGCAACAATTGTAGAATATTTTGTTTTAGTATTACCGTACCCGTCAAAGATAAGTGTCCTTCATGCCCTCGTGATCATATGGATTTATCACTTCCAGCTTTTCAAGATTTAGAAAATCCAGATAAAGGAAATGTTTATGGTGCTACTTTTACATTTGTTGACTGTTAATTTTTGTATCTGTTTTTTAAACAACTTTGACCAAATTAATTTATCAATACAATATAACCTGTAATTTGAATCTTTTAAATCCAAATATAAACTTGACCTTTCTCATTTGACACCTTTTCACTTTACCTCAACACGTAAAAAACAAATATAGACTTTAATTTTGTAAAACACTCTTCTACTAAATAAATAATATATTATTCAGAAAAAAGTTAGTAAAAAAAAATTAACAAAAAATTTTTAAAAAAGCTAAATATTCTGTAAAAAATAAAAGGTGAAAAAAGCAAGTTTTTTAAATGTGTTTTCGTGTTCTATTAATGTTTTATATTGAGTTTGTTAGGATTTAATTTAAACATTTCTATAAATTTTGGAGTATAATGGTTTTGTGTTCTAAGAAATTATATTCAAATTACACTAGCCTCAATACACTATAACACTTTATTAATTAAATACAATCATGTTAAATCGTGAAAATAAGCTTTTGCTTTCATTGATATATATTATACCAACATATATTTTATATTTTGCAATATTTTTTGTAATTTCTTTCAGCAAAAATAAAAATCAATTTAATAGCTCTTTTTGGAAGTTATTTAAAATTTCTGCATTTTTTAATGTAAATGGTTGGTGGATTTATTGCATTGGAATTCGAATTCCAAATGAACCTGCTTTTATTTCATTTGTAAAAAGTTGGAATATTCATGGAATATTCGTAACTTCATTTTTTACTTTACTTTGGTATCAAACTTATGTTGCTCATATTATCAATGCCTTTCTCTGTTTTAACAGATTTACTGTACTATTTTTGAAACAAAATTACCAGCAATTTTGGAATAAAAATTTAATTAATTTTGCAGCATTTTGTTTATGTTTTCCATTTTTGTTGATTTGGCATATACCATTTACAGATGTCTACATAAAACTAAAAAATGAATCAGATCCAGATGGATTATGAGGATTTGCACAAGGAAAAACTGAAAATGTGCCATGGATGAATAATCATCGAAATGCAGCTGTTGTTATTAGCTGCACTTCTGGATTGTCATTAATATGTAATATTTATGTCATATTTATGCTAATTAAACAAAAATATAGTAAACAAAATATATCTCAAATTTATACAAAAAT
The DNA here is from genome assembly GCA_901766855.1 of Panagrolaimus sp. ES5. Classification (NCBI taxonomy): domain Eukaryota; kingdom Metazoa; phylum Nematoda; class Chromadorea; order Rhabditida; family Panagrolaimidae; genus Panagrolaimus; species Panagrolaimus sp. ES5. The sequence continues at coordinate 4,298 of CABFKO010003393.1, forward strand.
ATCTTCACAAGATGTCAAATTATCAATTTTTGCAATGCTTATATTTTTTGATGAATGTGTTATTCAACAGGTAGGACATAAATATTTTAAAAATCTTGTTTACTACAAAAAAGTGAATATTGTTGCAAAAATGACTTACAATTTTAATTAAAACAATGTATTTTTTGATATGATTTAACCTTACTGAAAAGCTTCAAATTTTATTATTTCTTTTGCCCGTTTTAAATTTTTATAGCTTGCAAAACAATTAATTGTTGATTGTTTTCTTTTACAGTATGCATTCATAACATTGACAGATAAAAATATTATTGCATTTATGTACAATTTACAATATTTTATTGTTGATTTAAACTGTTTTGCACCAGCATGGTTTATAATTTTTGCACATGCAAATTTAAGAAAACATGTTTTTTCTTCTTCGATATTATTTTTGTCACCAAAAAATTTAATACTTTCTTTTACGATGTCACAATCAGCAACTGTCCAAAGATAAACAAATGTGTAAAATACTAAGATTAAATAACATTTATGTAAATTAAGGTAATATGTTTTGATATAAATTTAAATGTAGATAAAAATACAATATTATGTACTTGTCCAAACAACAATAAAATTTTAATATTTCTTTCAATCAAATTAAACAGTTCAATTAATTTGCTTCACTCTTTTCAACAATTTAAATCAAAAATCAAATCAAAATAAACGAAAAGAAAACCATCGACGGATGAAAAGTGAACCAAATTGAAGGTTTGTTTATGTTAAAAAATTTGAAAATAAACTATCTTTTTTGATTAATCAAATTGTTCCCTGTTTGTTTTAACCGTTATTTTTTCAGTAGGTTGAAACAGATATAAGGGAACTTTGAAAAAATGATCTGTTGCTCCAATTGTTTTTTTGTCTACAATAAAAAAACTGGCAGCAATTACTGATAAGCAATTGCTGCCATTTTTTTGTTTCTTTTATTGTAGAAATGTGATCTTTTAATTGGACTATAATTATATTGATTATTTTCCTTTTTTAGTTACTTGAAACACATAGACTGAAAAATAATTAGTCAAAAATCATCTTTACATTTGTTTGTACTAATTTTGCCTTTTATTGCCTGAGATTTTTAGCATTTGAATTATGATTTATTTTTTTTCTCGAGTTGTGCAGTTTTACCCTTGTATAATGATTATTTAAGCATTACAGGACTACAAAGGTAATTTTCTAAAATGCTGACGGGTAAAAGCAAATTATTTCTCGGATTTATTTGTTTAAATTTATTTTTGGTTATAAAATGTGAAGATGATATTCCAATGTGTGATTCATCAAATTCACAAAATTGGTAGGTGTTTTAATATTAATAAAAAAATTATAATTGAAAAAACATTTCAAACTTAACATTTTTAAGGCAAATCTATTGCGGTGGAAAAATTTTAGAAGCATATAATTATTTTCAAATAACGAATGATTCAAAAGATTATGTTGATATGCCATTGATCTTATCTCCAAGTATGTTTGTATACATTGTACAATTCAATTCATGTTGAGTATTTTAGATGATACAATTGCAAATTATAAAAAGGAATTTGGTGAAGCTGTGCCACAAAATATTTCTGAAGAAAAATTTAAAGATTTTCTTAATCACCATTTTTTGACCCCTGGTCATGAACTACTAAATTGTACCCCGGATGGATGGCAAGATAATCCTGAAAAGCTGATGAATATTGTTGATCCAGAATTAAAAGAATGGGCATTACAGTTGAATGCAATATGGAAAAAGCTTTGCAAAGAAGTAAATTAAAGTTTCGCATCTTTTAACAAAATCCAATAAGTAAAATTTAAGATGGATAAAAAAGTTGCATTAAATCCAGAAAAATATTCGTTACTTCCATTGAAACATAAATTTATTGCTCCAGGGGGCCGATTTCGTGAACCATACTATTGGGATGCTTATTGGATAATTAAAGGTTTAATTGCATCTGAATTATATGAAGCTGCAATGCAAATGGCTTATAATTTTGCAAATTTTATTAAAATATATGGTTTTGTTCCAAATGGTGGTCGAGTTTATTATCTTCAAAGGTTTGAATTGTTATTTATTCAACATTGTTTAATTAAAGTTTTTAAATAAATGTGACCAAATTTGTAGGTCACAGCCACCAATGTTTATTCCAAGTGTATATGAAATTTTTGATGCCACAAAAAATGTAACTTTTGTTGAAGAAATGTTACCATGGATGGTCAAAGAATTTGAATATTGGCAAAACAGTAATCATCAATTTAACATTACAATTGAAAATATCAATTATACTGTATATCGATATCGGGCTCAAAGTAATACTCCTCGTCCTGAATCATATAAAGAAGATATTGCAACTGCAGAAGCTGCAAATCTTTTCGACAAAGATTCAAAGCAAAGGATTTGGAGAGATCTTGCATCAGCCGCTGAAACGGGACAAGATTTTTCTACCCGCTGGTTTGCCGATAAAAAAACCCTTGAAAAAATTGAAACAACAAATATTTTGCCGGTAGATTTAAATTCATTTTTATGCTGGAATATGGATATTCTTTCGTATTTATATGATGAAGTTATAAAAGATGATAATGAATCTCAAAAATACCGTAATATTTTGTCAAAGCATCGTCGAGCTGTTCATGCTGTTTTTTATAATGACACTGAACAAATGTGGTTAGATTATAATATACGAACAGGGGCACATAATCCAACATTTTATGCTACATTATCAACTCCATTATTTACAAATTGCTACAATACTTTAGATCAAAGCAAAGCTGAAGGTGTTTTTAAATTTTTTAATGTAAGCCTGAAAGAGCGAAATCGATGATTACGAAGTGTCAGAACTTTGTTTAAAAATAATTACATTTTTTAGCGTTCACATGCATTTGATTATCCTGGTGGAGTACCACATTCCATGGTTCGTGACGTTGATCAACAATGGGATTTTCCAAATGGTTGGGGACATATAAATCATATGATTATTGAAGGATTACGGAAATCTGAATCACCTGTTGCCCAAGATGTTGCATTTTCTTTAGCAACAAAATGGGTTCGTGGAAATTATAGAGTTTATAAAGCTACAAAACATATGTGGGAAAAATATGATGTTGTTGGGACTTATCCCGTGCCAGGAAAGGGTGGAGAATATGAAGTTCAAGATGGTTTTGGTATGATTACTTCTGTTGTTTTAATGTTTAATTTTAATTTTTAGGATGGACCAACGGAGCTATATTGGATTTACTTGTAACTTATGCCGATCGGATAACGGCAGGGGTTGATGTCTCAAATACTTCAGTAACAACTTCACAAACAATGACCTCTGTATCCACGGAAACAGCAACAACTTCACAAACAATGACCTCTGTATCCACCGAAATCACATCAACAAACGACGGAAACATCTTTTTTATAAATATCATTGTATCTTTTGGAATATTTATTTTTCCTGGATTTTTAGCATTTTAGTTTTAAAAAAACTTTTAACTTAATTGTCATTGTCATTTGATATCAACCAAAATTTGTTACTTAATCAAAATATAAATATAAAAAGCAAAAACTTATGCGCATTGCTTTACAGTGACCGAATCAACATTTCATGGCAAGCTTTAATTTTTTCAAATTTAGAGCTTTGTAATCCGAACCAAAAATTTGGTATTTTGACCACATTTTATATATAGGAAATACAGTAATAGTTCACAAAATTATGCCGCTCTGTTAGCATTGTTGTTGTTTTTCTACAAATGATTTGCCAAAATGATTTACACTTTTAAAGCTATACTGTAGATTCATTAAATATATTTGTCATACAAATTTTTACGCTAATTCCATCTATCCTAGACTATCGATATCACCATAGCTTATCTTTAAAGCAGACGCCTTTTTTATATTTTATGCAGTGATATTTTTATCTTTTTATTTTTGCGGGGGGTTTACCTGACACACCTCTTTCAAAGTAAAAAAAAACTGATGAAGCAGCTTTCTTTAATGAAAGAGATAACATTGCAAAAAAGAATATTTGATCAAAAAAATGATCACAAATATTGTAAGATCAAAAAGTATTTTGCTTTAAAATAGTATGTTTCAAGCTAAACATGCTTGTGTAATTTTAGGTTTTACGCTCCTATTTTAAGTTTTCACTCTGCACATTTTACAAAGAAATATCTGAATAAAGGTGTGGTTTTAGAAAACCGAAAGAATTCATCGGTAAATAATTTATTTTTGGGCGTTGTTAATCATGTCACGGTGTCATGATAAGATTAGTCTTTTGTTTATTGCTTTTCAAGTATAAAAACACTTTTGATGTCATCACTATTTATCACATTTTAGCTTGATTTCGCTCAACAAAATGCTTTTTATTATTCTAATATTTTTGGCAGCTTTTAACATCCAAAAAAGTGCCCAGACTGTTATTGAATGTTCACAAAGTAATATTCCAAATTTTACCATTGATAATTTTGCAACTTTACAATCACCAAATTTTCCACAAACTTTAAACAATACTCCATGCAATGTTCACATTAAAGCAGTAAGTTGTTTACAAAAACTTATTTTTTTAAAAGAAAACAAAAATCAAGGGATAAATTAAAAATAAATTTTTTTAGACAAATCCCAACAATTACCTTTGGATTTCAATGTTAAACGGTGCCGCACCTGTTCTTGAAATTCTTAATGATCGAGGAATTGTTATCAATTATCCTGTAGTGTAGGTTTTCTATATCTAACCTAAATTTTAACCCAAAACATACTTTTTTTGCAGTGATTATTCATCAAACTTTGATTATTTTGTCTTTTTCCCTGCAATTAACAGTCTAAAGTTTTCCATGTTTTCAAATGACATGCAACAAAAATGGATGGCTTTTCAATCCTTATTTTTATCATACGGTATATATCTTTTTAAAGTATAAAAACAATGCATTTTTAAGAATACATTTTTTTAGATCCATCAACAGTTAATACAACATGTCCATTTTCTGCTGAAACATTTGATTTCAATTCTGATCCAAATTTGGTGATTACCATTTCTCCAACATATTACAGATATGCAAGTACAAAAAAATTATGTAATTGGATTTTTAAAATTGGAACTTCGCAACAGCTTAAAGTTGTCGTAAAAAAGATTAATTTATCATCAAATAATTTAATTTTGAGTGCAGATGGAATAAATGTTCAAACGTAATAATGCATTAAAAAATAAAATTAAAACTTTCAATAAATTTTTAGTTTCAATTCTGTTTATGATGATTCCACAACTGTTTCATATTTTGATGGATCAGTATTTAATTTAAATTATCAAAACCATATTGAAGGATCCTATGATCGTTTTGTCATCTTTGTTTCTGCTGTTACCAAATCTAATACATTTACATCAAATGGATGTCAACCTCCATTGGTGGATATGAATAATCAAAGTACAACTTTCACTAATATTGATTACATCAATGGATACCCCGCTTATCAGGTATAATTTAAAGAATTTTTCAAATTTTTTTGTTCAAGTTTTAATATAATTATCTGAATTTGTGTGTTTGTAAAAAACAAAATTTATAGCGTTGTGAAAATGTTATCACCATTCCATCCAATCATCAAGCTTCCATCAGTTTACAGCAAAATGAATATGATGCGGATAGTGATTTTGTAACTTTAACCTATGGAAACAATACCATTATAAAATGGGATGGATCACTTACCCCTGAAATTTATACATTAACATCAGCGGCAAATGGAGCAAAATTTGCATTTAATTCTGATGGAAATACTAATGGTGCTGGATATAAAGCAGTTTTTCACACTTACGGTAATAAAAATAATCAATGTTATTTTTTGTACTTAAAAATTTTAGAATGCACTTGTGGACCTTCTTCATTTGTTGCAAAATGTAACAGTACAACAAGAATTACGCCACTTAATAATAACTGGTATTTTTGTGATAATATGGCTTGTACTTATACGGTGTGTTTTTAGCACTATGAAAAATTAATAAATCAATATTTTTAAGCTTACATCAGATTGCCCTGGTGCATATTTCCATTTATATCCTACCACCGATGGATTACGGGATTCAGATAATATCATTTTAAAAGATAATGGAAAAATTGTTGAAAAGTATGTAAATTTTTAAATAAGGGCTTTTCAGTTTATAAATCTAAGTTATAATTTTTTTAAATCGGGTACTAATTTTTCTTTTTACAGTATTACTTCAAAATCCGTATTTGGTGACATCAATAATCATTATTTATCAACAAATTCTTATAATCTTGAATTTCATTCGGGTGTAAAATCGGATGTTGTTACGAATCAACACTCAAAGCGTTGGTACATTGATGTTGAACCAGTATATCCAAAATTTACTGCGATAACATTGGATGAAACTTTAACAAATTATGTTTTTTGGTTAGCTGATTTAAAAAATCACGATGTAATTTCTGTTTGTTCTTCAACGGGACAACTGCAAATGTTTATTACTTCAACTTATAGCGAAAATGAACTTGATTTCTATAAATTATTTGATGACAAAGGATTAAATAATTATATCGGAAGGTTTGCATTCAATTTTAAGCTATGTAGTTTAAAAGAAGTTTCAGTCTTAAAACTGCACTTCCAACTTCATACAATCATGTTCCACGAAATCTAAAATCGACATCTGGATGTTTTGCTCTTTATTTACCCGATGATAATTATCACCTTGGACTTAATCATACAATTTTATTTAAAACTGTTGATCGTAAAAATTGCTGATTTTTTGCTGATAACATTAAAAAATATGAATTTTAGAAACCACAAATAATTGCGAAAATGATGTATCAGTTTTTCAAGCAGCTGATTCTCATTCAATTTCTTACACAATTTCAATCAATTCAACATCATCAGGATCATGCAAATCAACAATTCTTTCACATATTACTGCATCATACGCACAAAATTATTTGCCATATATTTGGATTCAAAATATTGATACAGCTTCAAATTCAAAAATTGCTTTCACAAGTACATCAAATACCAAAGCTTTGTTCGAATTAAAGTATGTTTTAAAACTATGTTTATTTTAATAAAATACATTTTTTTTAAAGCTCGGATGATGCTTCACAATGGCAAAACTTTGGACTTTATACAACTGCCATTAATGTCATTGTTCCACCATCATCAAAAATTGTAATTCAATTTGCACAGCGAAATTCTGGTAAGTTTTTTAAAAGATTTTAAATGTTTTAACCAATAAATTAGATGTTAATCAAATGCAATCATCTTCAATTCAAAAAGGATTAATCGCATCACCAAGTTTCACTGGTTTAATGCAAACATTTGATGTTTTAACACTTTACCAAGCAAGTATGGCTAATTTCTTCCATGTTAATTTCCAAGTCAAAAATATCTATGGAAATCCAGATGCCATTCTTCATACATCTGGAACAAATTATACGTAGGTTTTTGCCATGATTAATAAAATTTTGGTCATACTTTGACGGCCATGAAAATGAAATCAATGATAATATTTTTTAGGCTTTCATCGAACACAAACATTACAACATTTGTTTCAAGCTATTACTTTTATTACAAAGAAATGGACCCAAAAACCAATGGATTATTAATTGAATATACAATTCAATAAAACAGTCATTATTGCTTTATGTTAAATTTTTTTTTAAATTTTTCTTCGTTAAAAATAAATAACATTTTTTCCAACTTTTGTTGTTGCCAATCACATATTGAGAAAGTTAATCAAAAAAATAGAGGTTACTTTTTTGTTTCCTAATCATTAAAACAAACTGCAAAATGACCATGTTTGTTTTGTATCTGAATTATGCGTATTCTGATATAAAAAAACACTGGTCTTCTTTTTTTTACTTAATCGCGGAGTGAGACATTCTTTTATTAAAAAAAAACATAATTTATGTTCTTCTATTTTTGGCGAGTATCCTGTTGTCATTATATTTTCCCGCAAGTTCGTTCTACAATTATTTATGATAGAATTTTTTTCACAAAGTTAAAAATAAAAACAAACCCAAAGTTCGTTGGCTAAAAAGGAGAGATGAATGTTCATCACCTCCCACAGTAGACAAAAAAAAGAATCGCATGTATGTGCGTCAAATCATTAAAGTTTGATTGATTCATGATGATTTTGCAAATCATGTTTTTTAATATTCTTTGTTTAAAAATAATATTGATAATATTTTGATTATTTCGAAATGTAGTCTGATTGAACTTATATAAAACCACCAACGCTTTTTGAAATTTATTCTCGTTTTTAAATAATAATTATTTGCTATTTGCTAATTTAAACATATCCATAGAAAGATTGAGCTGGATTTTTGTTTCCTAAGGTGAATATGGAAAATGATTAAGATCATTAAGATTTGATCGTATTTCCAAATTTTAAAAATTGATGATTTTATTATGCCATTTTTTTCAAAGTTGTATTAAATTTCTTTCAGCAAGGCTTTTTTCAGCAATGGGGACTATCGTACGTCTGTTTCAACATGATGGAATTTTTGCACATCGTGCAAGATTTTTTATGCTAATATTGGTTACATTATGTTTAATGTTTAATTGGGCAAATATTTTATCATTTAATTTTACGGTAATTTGTATGGGACCTCATGGTAAAGGTGCCAATATTAGTGATATCCACGAAGTGCCAACGGTGGGATACGGTATTGAATTAACTCCCCATCAAAAGAGTTTTGCCATGGCTGCCGTTGCAATTGGGGCATTAATAGCAAATTTCCCAATTATTATTTTAATTAACAAATATGGGCCAAGATATTTATTTGCGTTTGTCGGATTGTTAGGTATGGCTTTTATATTTAAACATTTAATTCATCTTTCTCCATTACCTTTTAAATTAAATTATTTAGCTAAATTAATTTTAATTTTAATGTTCATTAAGGATTATGATAAATATTAATTATTTCAGGAGCTGGTGCAACTGCTACAATCCCTGTCGCAATGAAAATGGGATATACATATTTTTTAATTGCCCGTGGATTACAAGGTATTGCATTTGCCGGAGATATGGCGACATTTGGAAGTTTCATAAATACATGGACATATTATAAACAAGTTGCGTTATTTACTGCTACTTTATGTGTATATGTACAAATTGCACCAGTATTTACAAATCCAATATCTGGACTGTTATGTTCATCGTCGTTTGGTTGGCCAGCAGTTTATTATGTTCATGCTGCTGTTTCAACGGTTTTATTTTTAACATTTTTGGCATTTTATCGTAACTTTCCTGAACAACATCCACTTGTAACTGATGTTGAAAATGAAAAAATTCAACGAGGACAAGAAAAAGAATTGGCTGAAACTCAAAAGCATATTCCTTACATGTATGTTTTGCTATAAAAATGATTTTCATTTAAAATAAACTTTTAGGGCTATATTAAAATCCCCCCAAGTTTGGGCAGTTTTTATTGGTGCGATTGGAAATTTTGCTGGAATTAATTTTGTATATCAATTTTCACCAACTTATTTAAACAAGGTATTTTTTTTCTTTAGTTGTGTATATTATTAAATAGAAGACAAAAAGAGGTTATTCTTCTTTTATCAAATTAATTTCATTTTCTTCAAATACGTCACGCTGGAATTGCTTGAATGTACTAGATAAATCTAAAAAAATATTGAACTAAAAAAAACTGACAACGACTCTTTTATTTTCCTTTTTAGAGAAAACATCACTTTGTTTTTTTTTACAATTCGATTACACTTTTTTGCAAAAACAGAAATGTTTTTCGGGACAGTCACAACTAATCGTTGAAAGTTCATCGATAAACTTTTCATAGAAAAAGTTATTTTGGTATCAATTTTAATAGGATAAGAAAAATTGAATGACATCAATCAATCACAAATTTTAAATTGATAAAATGCAATATTATAAATGTGAAAAGAGATAATACTAAAAATAAATTTGCGAGAGATTTTTAAATTTCAAAATAAACAAAAATTGAATTTAAGATTAAAAATTATGCAAATATTTCAGGTTCAAGGTTATGAAATTCTTGAAACGGGTTTTGTTGCGGCTCTTCCACCATTGCTGGAAGCAATTTGTAAAGAAATGGCTGGAGTTATCAATGATAAAATAACATTTATAAATGAAACTGTGAAAACAAAAGTTTTTAATACAATTTCATTCGTTTCATTTTCTGCTTTTATTATTGCATTAGCATATATTCCACCTGGAAATGGTTCAATGGCATTAATAATTTTAACAGCTGGCACCTGTTTTTTGGGATTTAATATTGGCGGATTTTATAAATCTGGATCACTTATTTCCGGTTAGTAATTTGAGAAATTTTTCCTAGACTGATCTCATTTTTTACAGGACCATATGCTCCAGTTGTAATGGGACAAGTTTCAAATGCCATTACAATTATGATTTTAACAGTTCCGTTATATGTGAATCCAATTACAATAGATAATACACCAGAACAGTGGAGATTAGCATTTTTTGTTACTGCTGCAATTATGATTGCTTGTAATATCTTTTATTGCATTTTTGCTTCCGGTGAACCATGTTATTGGGCAAAACAAGAATTACATGAAAATATTGACAATAACAAAAATTTAGCGTTTTCGCCTGCAAAAAATGCTCCAACTGATAAACAACTACCCGTCAACGCAAATTTAAATTCGTAGAATCTAAGAAAGATTATTCGAAAATTTCTTTTTCTTTAATTTAACTAACCTGAGCATATCATTTTTATTTTTCAAGCATGTAAATTTTTATTAATAAAGTTTCTAAATTTTTAATTATGCTTAAACTTTTTTATTATCACAGAATTAATAAATTTAAAAAAATAAAAAATATGTTAACAAAAACTATTAAAAGTCAATATTTAAAAAGAAATAAACAAATTAATTTTAAATAAACAACAAAGTACCGACAAGAAATAAAATTAATTTTTAGAAAATATCAGTCGACTCGGCATTGTTACATTTAATTCAGAAGTAATCAGATCTGAAGTGTTTGATCTTGTACCAGGTTTGTGCGATAATTCAATCACCAAATTCACTACAGCAACAATAATTAGAATAAAAGCAAGGAATAAAATAGTATGAAATTTGTGAGTCATTTTTAATGTAATTGTTTTTTTCTGTAAAAAGTTGCATATATATAGTGCAACTTTAAAATAGCAAAAAATTCTTAAAATTGTTAAGTGCACTTCTTTGATGCAAAAAATAGTTTTAAACAATGAAAAAAATGTCGCAATTCAATTGTCAATTTGATGTCACTTTTTTATTTTGGGGTAAAGTTAGAAAAGCAAACAAGATATATCTTGGTTGTGACCAAGAAATTACTTCCTCTAACAATTTACGTACTCAAAATAGACAATGTTAAATACTTTGAAAAAAG
>CABFKO010003416.1:1701-14670 GCA_901766855.1 Panagrolaimus sp. ES5
GACTTTGATCGAAATAAAGTTTTCTCAGTTTTTGTTTCATCTGAAATTAATAATTCTGGGTTTTTAAAGTTCTTTCCTTTTGTCAGCTTTCCTTTCTCATCAACTTCTACACCTTGACAATATTTATTTACAATTTCTAAAACAGAATTAAAGTCAAATGTATTTTGACATTTAAGGTTTTCTTTAAGACTTGCAGAATATTTCATGGCTAAAATGAATAAATTATCATTGAATCTTAATTTTGTTCCATCTTTTAGCCAAATATAAGCAATTCCTTCTTTAAATATTTTAACTGATTTTATTCTAAGATTTTCAATTCCATGCATTTCTTTTTCATCTTCATTTAAATATATGTGTTCAATTCCTGGAAAATTAATTTTAGTAATGTTTTTCCAAAAAAGTTTTCCGATCATTGTAAGACAGATTTTTCTAGGTTGTTCAAATTCTAGACGTTCTTTGGATACAATTTGTTCCAACCGCATTAAAAAATCTTTTTCCATTTGTTGACGTTGCTCTGTTAAACATTTTTCAAGGCTATCGTATTTTTCGCACTTATTTAACCAATTTTCCAATTCAATAAAAGAGAATTGCTGATTTTTGTTGCAGATTTTTATTTTTTTAATTTGGCCCATTAAAAATTCCATTAATTTATTGTAATGTTCTGAAGATGTTAACATCAGTGAATAGGGAATTTTGCTTTCTGAAGTTTTTATTAATTCATTTTCCCTTTCTTGTCTGCCTTTTTTTCCATATTCATTAATTGTAAACGCTAAAAGAGTAAAATCAATCATATCTTTACATTTACAATTTTCATCCAAATCGGATGCAATATTTAATGCTATAATTATTATTTCTTTTGATAATTTTACTTCTCCATTTTTGTTAAACATCTTGTAAGAAAATGGCTCTTTAAATAAAAAATGGCCATTAACACAAAGAGATTTTAAATCATCTTCTTGTTCATTTAGATGCTTCCGTATAGCATCTGCTTTAATATTATCCTTATAACGCAACAATATTTCACCAATTTTTGATAAGCAGTGTTCTTCCAAGTTAATATTTTTTTGCTTTTTAATTTTCGTTTCCAAATCTTTTTTGACTACCGTTTCTTGATATAGCAACAAATGTTTAGGATCAAATTGTTTCACGACTGCCATAACATTTCTAGCATTTTGCAAATGGAAAAATGATTTTGGATGTATTCGAAGAGAATCATTAATCATGAACATTTTTGTTTTTTCTTCAATTTTTACATTGACTGTGTCTTGTAGAAAGGCTTTTAAATTATCAGCATACTGTATTTCTTGTTCGTCAGCATTATAAAAAATAGAAGTCAATATTGGAAAATCCACATGTCCAAATTGAAACAAAATGTCTTCCGTTGAATTAAAAGCCAGTTTAATTATATTTATTATATTTAAAATATCCGTGACACCTTCTTCTGTATGTCTCAGAAAATCTTCGGGATGTATTATTAATACACTTTCGATAACTAATGCTAAGTTAGGATCAACTCGAATATCACTATACTTTTCACGAACATTAAAAATTTTTGATGCATCTGTTTTTGTTCGAATTACTCTTTTTTCTTTATTTCGAGCATACATAATTTCTTCTTTACAAGTTAAATAATTATGGACAGGTTCTCGTAGACCTGTTAATAACTTTTCAAATTCATTAAAATTTTTAATTTTTGAAAGATGTTTTGCAGTTAATGTCATATATTCGGATATCAGAAAATGTCCGTTAAAATTCATTGACCATGAAATTGACCTTTTTTCAAGTTCAGTAAAAGCATTCATCATTATTTGAAATATGTAATCAGGATCTCCAGACCATTTTTCATATAATGTCTCGGGAAAAATTCTGATAAGCTTTTTACATAAAGTTTCATCGTCTATTTTTGTTAACATTTTATTCATCCGTTGAGCTAACAATATTGCATTTTTTTGATTTTTAAAACATTGCACACTTTTCATTAAGTTATTATCATATTCTGCTATTGCCTCTTCGTAGAATGCAGCAACCATAAAAATCTCAGGTATTAAATTTTTATTTACTGACGGACGCATCCAAATAAAATTACCTATTAATATATTTCCATCAGAGTCTACCGTAAATGAGATGTTCATCTTCTTTTCACCTTCAGCATATAATGATGGAGGAATTTGTGTCACTCCATCTTCACCCACCGTTAATCGAATGGTTACCTTCTTTTCAGCATCTGCAGATGAAATTACATAAAAGTAATATGATGCTGATTGAATTAAATCCTGTAAATTTCTTTTAACAAGAATTTGGTACACGTCTTCGCTCTGTTGTGAATATGCATATCGAGAATTTCGTTTGTCATCAAATTCATGTACACATCCAGAAGAGAACAGACTATAATCATATTGACTACATAAATTACACATAATTTTATACATATTTTCAAACGATTTAAAACATCGAATCTGTAACCACTTTGATGGTGAAAATTCGATTGGATTTATCATTTTGGATGTGAAAAACTTTGTTGCAATTTCGCCACCTGGTAATAACCAAAGTGTGCAACCAGCTTTACGCACCCTTTTTAAATTATTTTTCAAGCATTCAGATGCCTTTTCCTTCCACTTTTGATCTGCATTTTCATCATTTGGAGAAACAATTTTTTTAGATGGAATAATATTTTCAGGCAAAATATTTAAGCAGGCAAGAAGACTTTCATCTGTTATTTGTTCAATAACAGGATACAGTATTTTTGCAATTTCCAAAAAGTTGTCTCTTAAAGTTTCATTTTCAATCATACAAAAATTGTTCCATTGTTCTGGATAATAGCTGTCGATAATGTGGTGTAAATCTTTGAAAATTTCTAAAGCACTGAAAAATTTTTGATAAGATTCTATTTTTAAAAATACATCACATCGTATTTCTAAATACCAATCAAATGAAAGCCATGAATGAATTTCATCTTCATCACTGTCAATGCATACAGTTTTGTTTAATTTCTTAATTTTTGTAAAGCATTCTTCCAACAACTTGACATTTTGGCCTTTTTCATAGTAAGTTTCTTCCTTTTCCATAGCGAAAAGAGCGCCCGTCAAAGCATTTATAGTTATTAAACTACCAATCTCAGCAATAATATCTTCCATAATACTCAAAAACTTTTTAAAATTGTTTATCTGCTTTCCGAAACCATAGATAAACAGGAGATCACATTGAATATACGAGACCCAAAATTTGTTGAAAGCTGAAGGATCCGTTAATAAATTTATGTGATTCTTTCTAATTTCTTTCATAGAATCTATAAGTTTTGACTGAAGCTGTGGCTTCCATAAAAAACAGCTGATGGAACGCAACAAAAGCTTTTCATTTTAAACAACTCCGGAGGAATATGTATTAATAAAGGATTGAATAATTTTGAAACATTTATTAAAAAATCTTCGGATTTCTTGTAAGTTTCCCAACATCTTTTTCGAGTATAATCATGTCGAAATTCGTCTTCATTTTCATTTTGAATGACACTGAGAAAGCTATTTTTCGTTTTTAGCACTTTATCAGAACGATGCCAAAATGATTTAATTTTTTCATCTTCACTAGTGCTGTCTGCCAATTCCTCTATTTTTTCATCAATTGTTTTTATTCCAGTCATAATATCAGAAAGTTGTTTTATAGTATTCAAAAGTAAAAGGATGCTCTTAACTTTAACTAAAATGAATGGCCATATTTCACAATAATTATTGAAAATGATTGATCCTTTTGAAGTTACACGAAATTTTAAATCTTTTAGACATGGGTAGTTTTGCACTATGTTAAACTTTATTAAAAACTGGATTAACATTTGTTGATGGGAATCAATATCATAATCCGCACCCTTAATGAACAAAATATCAATTAAACTTTTTTCAAGAATTAAACATATTCCATCTTCTTTTTCTATCTTTTCAAAGGCATAAACTACTATATCTTTTAACTCATCGTTATCTTTTTCAAGATGAATTCGACTACGTGAACAAATATATTCTCCATCAATATTTTTTATGTTTAAACTTTTTGCAAGATTTTCTTTCACATTCATGCCACATACTGTTTCAATCTTTCCACTTCTAAGAAGTCGAAGCCATTCCGGAAGTTGTTTTGAAGCATAATGGTAATCAGTTATTAATTCAATTGGCATAATTTCCATATAACATTTATCTAAATAAATATTATCAACATCGTCAACAAATGGATATAACAATTTTACGCTTTCAAAAAAAGTTTTCTTATTATTCATAATATATAAATGTGAAAATTCTTGAAAATCATGCACAATTGTATCATCTGCAATCGAATGCATTTTAATGCAGATAGGCGCTTTGGAAAAGCAATGCCGATAAGCATTTGATAAATTTAATACTAATTCAAGCGCATCATTTTCTAAGATTTTTTCCAAAAATTCAAGTGAAAGTTTTAAACAATTATTGATAACTAAATAATCATCGTTATTTAATTGAAATTTAAAATTTGGAATATAATGTGGGTCTTGTGAAAATTTCAAAATTAATTCATCACATTTTTTTGTGAAAAGTTGAAAAAAATTATTTGAAGCCTTTTTAGGTGTTTCAGTTTTTTGATTTAAAAGCGTAAGGGTGTCTTGGACAATATATGAGTTACAAATAAGATTAAGTTCAGTTAAGATATCAAAAAGATTAAATAATAGACTGGGGTCATGCATTCCATATAAATGATTTACAGATATTTTTATAATTCCCCCACTTTCATTTTGAACTGGTTGCTAGAAATTTATCATTTTGCCACTGATACAATGAATGAGAGAAAAACTTTCAAAATTACTCTCTAAAATTAACTTGCATTCATGAATATCGCACCGTTGTTGCAATAAACCAAACAAAACATTTTTATCAATTTTCAATGTCATTTTTTTAAAGCCCTAAAAAACAAATTAATCTTTTTAAAAGAAAATAGTTGGTCACCTTTTCAAGGAAGTGAAAAAATTATGAGACCGCAGAAGTTCGAATATCAGTTTATTTAAAGACACTTTTAAATAAATGAAGTTAGTTCTAAAACTAATAGTTTTTGCTAAAATTTTTAAAAGGAGTGCCCACGAAAAGAAAAAAATGTGATAGTCTTTGACTTACGTTTAGAGGCGTTTCCACCGTTTCCAAAATCCTTTTTAGTTAGCTTTTTGGTCCTCACTTCTAAGAAATCGAAGCCATATAGGAAGTTTGGCCCTAAAACTGGTACCCTCTTAAAAATAACTTTAATATAATCTAAGTTTCAAATTAACGTTTTCCTTCTTTTCTTCCTTTTTGTTTAATTACAGATACAATGATTTTTGACGGAAAGATTTTACGGAAACTATTGGAAAAAAAGAAGCAAATAAAGAAAAAAGGGTTAAAATATATGTATAACCATGCAACCAAAAATTGAATGATGAGCATATCAAGTGATAATTTTTTAATGTAAAAAAAGACAAAAATGTGTGTATACATATATGTATTATTGATAAGCTATATAGAAAAATGTTTCACTGATTTTTTCCATACCATTGTGAGCGTAAAATTATTTTTATTTACCTCAAAAGTAAGGTTGCAGAGGCTTTTTAATCTTTTTTTAGAAAGCAAACAACATGACGAGAGAAAAAAATATGAACAGCGAATTTAAAAGATGAATTTTTGGGTAAAAACTTAGAAGATTTTTAAAAAATATGAAGCCAATATAGAATAGAACAATAAATTGTTTCTTAACTTTTTCATTATTTTTTTATTTAAGGAAGTACCGAAAATGCATGTTCGAAATTTGATTTTCTCGCGAAAGTCTTTCTTCATTCAAAAAAGATTAAAGCTAATGGCAATCAAATGGAGATTTTCTTGGAAATTTTTCTTTCCCAGATAATCTCCAAAATCTTCAACATAAACTTAAACTCATAAAAATATCAAACATTATTGGGATAAAGTCAATTGAGGAAGAGGAAAAGTTTGGGATGGATATTTTGCGAAAAGGAAAATGTTTAAAGTATTTCAACAATAAAATCTAAAAAATCCGAAACAAGTTTATAAGAGTTAATTCAACAGTTTCCCTATAAAAATGTTGAAAAAAAAATTGTATTATAGAAAATTTTTCCAATAAAATGTAAAAATATTAATTAAAAAATATTAGGAATTTTATGATTTGCGTTATTTTATTCGAACTTCAACCTTTGATTTTGACTACTTCTTTTTTTTAAATAAACTATTTAACGAGTTATTTTTGAATTTTTGTGCCTTTAAATTTTACTTTTATTCAATATTCAAACAAAAAATCAACAAAAAATAAATTTGATCAAATATTTTAAGCGCCATTTGTAGCTGGACTTTTTTCTGGTTTCGATGTTTCAAACACATCAGGACCATATCCCAATTCTTTAATAGCCATTTTAGCCCAAGCTGGACATTTTTCAACTCCAGAAAATTGACCATCAATAAAATTCTTTAAAAATTCTCCAACATTTTTCAAATTAATTGCTTTTCGTAATCTTTTCATAAGTTCAAGTTGATGATGAATATTGTGAACGGTTAAAAGATGACATGCTACAGCTTCCTAAAAAAATGTTTAATCTATTAGACTAAACAATTTGAAAAAAAAGGATACTGTAAGAATCAAATTTTAAAAAATCTTACTTTTCCAATGGATGCATGAATAAAAGCTCGAGTATATTTTTTGCAAGTTCGACATGTGCAATCTTCTTCAACAGGGCGAAAATCATCTTTATAAATTTGTCGATTAATATGAAGTTCACCATTACTAGCATTTTCAAATACCAAAGCGGTTCCAAATCTTGCTGTCCTTGTTGGATATACACAATCAAACATATCCGCACCACTGAGAGCACAAAGTACCATATCTGTTTGCCATCCAACACCCATAACATATTTTGGTAAATTTTCTGGTAAATGTTTACAACAAAAATCGACAGTTTTCCAAAATCCTTCTTTTTCTTCTCCTCCACTTAAGCCACCAATTGCAATCCCGTATTTTGCATATGGAACCATCTTGTCAATACATTCTTTCCGCAATTCAAAATTTAATCCACCTTGAATAATTGGAAACAAAATTTGCTTTTTTCTATTGTTATGAACTTTATCACATCTATCAAGCCTAAAATATATTATTGTTGTGATATTTTTCAAAAGTAAATCAAAAGCTTATAAACAATACCATCTAATTGATCTTTCCATTGGTTCCTTAAAATCTGAATCATCAGAAACTGAAGAAACAACATGATCAAGTTGCATCATAATATCAGATCCCAAAGCTTGTTGAATATTAATACTATGTTCAGGGGTTAAATGCATTTGTTCACCATTATGTGGAGAACGAAAATTTACTCCTTCTTCATCAACTTTCATCATACTATCCAAGGAAACCATCTAAAGCGGTTAATTAAAACATTGTTTTTAGTTTTATTTAAATACAATACCTGAAATCCACCAGAATCTGTTAAAATATTGTATTTCCAATCCATCATTTTATGAATACCACCAGCTTTATCAACAATTTCATGGCCTGGACGATGTCCAAGATGATAGGTATTACAAAGAAGGATTCGACATCCTGTTTCTTCTACTTGTCTTGGACATAAACCTTTAATAGTTCCTTGAGTACCAACTGGCATAAAAATAGGAGTCATAACATCCCCATGTGGTAGCCGAAAAACACCTTCTCGAGCACGATTACATCTGGCAAGAATATTAAAGCTTAAATCTCCTTCTAAAGAATTATTTAGAGATGTACTCATATTATGGGAAATTATTAATATTAACAGATATATTTAAACATTAAAAATTTTTTTTCAGTATTCAGTTTTATTTAAAAGGGATTTATTGCATTTTGGCAAAGGTACACACATTGCCATTATTGTATTTTTTTTGAAAAAACAGGTCAAAAATATTACTTATTACTGTTTTATAAAATAGTATTAAAGCATAAGATAATTATTTAAATTACATTAAAATTTTAAAAAAACATTTTCGAATTAGATGCAAATATAAATCGTAACATCTATTACCTGCAGAAGCTAATTGATTAGGATTGAGCAGTTTTTGGGATGCTTTAAATTGCATCACTCCTGAATCAATACTTTGATCATCTGTTTGCTGTCTTGGGAATTCAAAAGGATTCTATAAATTTATAACATTATTTTAAAGGGATTATTAAGTATCTAAACCTACTTGAAATTTTGACGATGAATCAGCAAAAACATGTTTTAAAGTGCCCCATTTTTTTAACAATTCTGGTTCTTCGCTTTTGCTTTTACTAACTTTTTTTTCAACACCATCTGAATTATTTATAGCTTCAATAGAATTTTCATAAGCTGCAATATGGAGGGAGAGGGTGCTATTATTGAAACTTTTTGAATTTTTTGATTCATATTGTTCATCAGATTCACGACTAAGATTTATAAAACTTGATGATAAACCTTTGCATGGTTTGTTCCAAGAATTAAAAATCTGTTCTGCTTGTGAATCATTGAAATCTTGCAATTTTAATATGTTTGTAGTCTCTTTAAATCAATTTAAAAAATTTGTTAAACCTCAACAAATTTTAATTTTTTTGACCACATTTCATATAAAAAATGACATTTTGGAAGCTATTATTTTTGTCTCCAGCTTCATCGAAAATATTCCATAATTTGTTTTTTCTTTAAAGACTACAATCTTTATATTACCGTAATTTAGAACTTTTCTGCTATTAAATATAGTGCTTTCTGAGTGTACACAAGGAGAATGAAAGAAAATATGATTCTGATTCAGATTAAGGTTACTGTATTGATCACTCGAAGTTTCGCCAAAACTAATATTCGGCTTACTAGGCAAACAGTAACCTCCAGTCGCCATCTACAATTACAACGATTAAACAACAACAACTTTAAAATCAGAAATAGCCACGCAAAAATAATCAAAGTAAAATCACAACTTCAAATTATTTAAATTTGGAATAGTATGTTTTTGCAGCGAAAGAGGGTTTCAAACAATGATGTGATGATTAAAAAATCTCTTTCTAGATATACTTTTCTTTTATTTCCCAAAATAAGAATGATGCAATACAAACAGGCAAAAAAAGTCAAACTTTGTAAATAAAAATTCTAGTAGATGAAAAACAAAAAAAACATTATTTCTTTCCTCCTTGCCCCACTTAAAACTTTTCAATTTGTTTTGAAAATATGCTTTTGCAGTGTGTAAAAGATAAATGAGAAAAAAGTGAAGAGTAATTTTTGTGCAAGAACCAAAAAAGCCAAAAAAATGATTTTTGCCATATAATTCAATCGTAACATTTCTTCTTCTTTTTATTACTAAATAAAAATTAACAAATTAAAAACTTATTTCATTGCACTAAACTGATTTTAGTTTACGATACCACAATTAATTTAAAAGAGAATATCTTTTCTTTGTTTAATAGTAAATTGACAGTAAACCAAAGTATTGCACTGAAAAAAATGGATGCAAAAAATTTTGCTTCTTTTTTTAATATCTTTTTACTTTTTTGTTTTTTGTTAATTTTGTTGTTAAAAGACACTTTTAAATTTGTTTCAAAATTTGTTTTAATGTTTTTTTAATAGCTGAGATATCCTGAAATAACTCAAAGTAGAATCAGTTTCATCTTTTTTGTTAAATATTATTTTTAAATTATTTTACGAAAACAGCAAAAGTGATAAAATGCTATATTTTTTGGAACAATTTTTGTTTACTTTCTTTTTTGTTACTTTTAATAGTTTCTGCACATTTGAGAATCAAAGAATAAATAAACCTTCTTTATTTTCAAATGCCAAATTACACCATTCAGGTTTATCATTTATTTGTTCTTCATATTTTGCATTTTTTACACAACAGATGATGAACATTTTGTTAGCATTTTTGACATTTCAAAAAATCGTTTATTTTATGAAAGCTTCAGTATTTTTTAACATCGGTTTATTTATTTATTACAAACAATTTCTCTTTGAGTTTGTTCAACAATATATGCGATACTACTTTTTGCACTAAAATAAACACTGCCATATTCAAGTGAAACCAGCTTTGTACCATCACATATAAAATTAACATAATAATTATCAACGGTAATTTGATAATTTTTGCATTGTGCCGAATCAATATTCGCCATCGTCCTGTCATTCCATTCATTAAATCTTCGGGACCACATTTCAACATAAATTCGAAATTTTCCATCTTTGCCTTGCTTCCATGCTCCAATTTCGATGAGAGCAATATCACTATTTTGGCATAGACTTTCTCGAAGTTCAATTATTTCATGGCCATATCCGGTCATGCTGTTTCGTAAAAGGGGGATGGAAATTGTGCCGTTTTGAGTTAATTGTTTCAAAATATCTTTATATTTAATGGCTGCCGAAGGTTTTATTGTTGAAGGCTTACAAGCAACATTGACATTGGTGGGTTGAAAAACAGTGAATTTTGGCGCGAATGTTTTTGGCGTTTCATTCAATTTGTCACTCCTTAAGATTTTTTTTGGAATCCAATTTCCTCCAAATACTACATTACCCAAAGATCCGACACTTTTTGAAATTGTATATCCAAGATTGTTCCCATTAGCAAGGATTTCAAAAGTTGATTCTTTGGATTGAATCGAAATTGTCAAATTTGATCCTCGAGTGAGTTTGGTGCTCCATGCCTTGGCACTTTTCCACTTCTTTCCAGCCATCTGATATTGCTGCTTCGGAATGCCAAAAATAATTTTGAACTTTTTGTAGACTCCTTTTGCATTCATTAAATCCAATCGAATCCAAACTTGTGTCGCAGTCTTTTGAATTTGGCTTACAAATTCCAGAGTTTCACCTTCCCAAAGATTCATTACAGTAATCGTATTTTCGACAACCTTCGCCGCCGGCTTCTTCACTTTTGGCCATAATTCATAGTCAAAAGAGACGGGATCAGAGCCAATATCGCTACATGATCCATCCTTTCCACATGTCATTAAATACCAATACTTTTTTGGATTGGCATAATAGGATTTTGCTGCTTTGTATTCATTGATTATTGCCATTGGTTTTGTGGGATCCTAAAAAATATATTTAAAAATGCAAATTCAATACAAAACACATGGAATCGAAAGGGGAAAATTATTAGAGGAGATTTGAACGAAATGAATGCCATTCGAAAAAAAAACTTTGCTTTTTTTGAGAGACAAAAAAAGTTCAAGCATCAAGATTGCTAACAATTTTTTGGTTGGTTGTACAAAAAAATTTGTCGCAGAAAAGCACTGTTTCCCAGCCATGTTACAATAAAGTGACTCCGACACCGAAGCCGAAGTCAATTTGTTCAAAAATGGATCACAAAAAATCAAAAGCTGCAGCCTTTTTCCGTAAATACTTTCTATTTCCCCCAAAAAAAAATCTGCAATAATTTCATTTTTTCACAAACTTACATAGCATTGTGTTGTCCAGTAATCTTCACAATAAACATAAAACGTCAAACATTTTTCAGTGGGGCATACTTTCTCTTTTCCAAAAGTATAGTTACCTTCTAAATATCCTTCAAAAGGTGTGCAGGTAAAGGGCGAACTTTGAAAGTTCCCACTTTTAAAAAACACAAACACCAAAAATAAAATGCAACTAAAAGTCATAATTAAAGTTTATAAAAATGCAAAAAAAACTTAACTCATTTATATTAACTTTTAATCGCAGCAAAAAAATGATTAAATGGATAAACTGTTTTTTTGGGATGTAGATGACATAAATAAAGTTTTAATAATCTCACTCCAACTTTTATTACAAAAAAATCTTTTTTTTATTGCCCTAATCAAAAAATAAAATTCAAATAATTATTATTGGGTTGGTTTTGCGGGGTAAATTTATTTATGACAGCAAAATAAAAAGTTAATTTTAATCTACTTTTTTATTACTTTCATGAAAAAGAGAAAAAAAAATGAAACAAACTTGCATGAAATTCTTTTTTTCAATGTTTTGCAAAGATCGAAATTTTGGTATACAGTATTTTTGAAAAATTTTTTATTTTGCCTATGATTACACATGGCTGATACACTTTATTTCTCATATTTTTTTTCTTTGCACATCTATTCATTTATGATAGTCAAAGGTGCCAAAAGAGGGCTAAAAATGATAGCTAAAAAATGATAGAAACCAAAAAAAATAGCTTTACATATGTTACTTTTATTGAAATAGTTTCTCAGTCTCGTTAAATATTGTTTTATGAAAGAAAGTTTCCTTTGATGTATCGAAAAAATGTATCCATTTAGGATGGACGCAAATGAACATTTCGATTTTTTCATTTCGGCCTTCAAAATTTTGATTATACAAAGTGTCACTGTCAAGAGTGTTATTTCTTCTTTAAAATTTGTGCAGCATTATTTTAGAATAAGATAACATATTTTTTCTTCCTTCATTTTATCATAACAAAAGAAACTAGCAAAAAACAAGAATTACACAAATACGAATATTACCAATTTGACGCGTGTGAAACGGTGTTGTTGCTTTTCATTTTACTTGTCACCGATATTTTTCCTTTTACATATAAATAATAATTAATGGATTTAAATTTTTTAAATATTCGATCTAATCTATAAAATCTTGCATATTCTTCTCTTGTAGTTTTACTAATCAAAAAAAATATAAAAATAGAAATAAAATGATGAATGTAAAAGAAAATATTGCTGTACAAACTAATAATTTCAACAAAATGATTGGGATTGTTGAAGAATCTGAAAAAAAAATATTATTACTCTGTCTAAGTAGGTCAACCACGTTAAATCTTTTTTGTATTGCGCGCCGTAAAAATTGCTAGAAAAAATGCAATTAATTGCTCCAAGAATCTAAAAATTTAAAATTAACCCAATAAAGAAAAAGAGAAAGAATTTTCTAGAATTTTCCTTTTTAGGGGAATTTTAAATTAAATCGATTTTCGAAATGATTGATTGCAATTTTTTCTAGCAATTTCTCAGTACAAAAAAAATTGACGTGCGACTTCAACAACA
>CABFKO010003469.1:3847-16250 GCA_901766855.1 Panagrolaimus sp. ES5
ACTTTTGTGTTTGAAATCTGATTCGTTCGCCGCATTTTTTTATGTTTTGGTCACATGCTTTTTTCTTTTTTTGTCAAACAAAAATATGCGCCTGGCTTTATGCCAGTTTTTTTGAGGACTACATGACGTTGCTTTCTTCTTCTTCTTTTTTCTGCTTTATTTGCAATGCCAAAAAAAGATGAGGGCACCCTCCAGCAGGTGGCCATTCCCGTTATAAAAAAATACAACCAAAAAAATTTTTTTGGCGCCAAAACAGTCATAAAAGACAGCCATTTTGCTTGTCACATGGGCATGAATATAAAAATGCCGCAACAGAACACAGCTGTTTCAAGCAATGCAATTTCAAAAAAAAAATTTTATATGTATCAACCAAAAGCAATTATATCATTGGGTCAAGTAATGAATGCAAAAAAAAAATTTGAATTTTTTAATTTCTTACAAAGAGAGAAAGTAAAACCGAAAAGAATGAATGCAAGAAGATCAATAAAGAATCGCCTGCGCAAACTTTCAATGACGTAAAAATACAATTGAATTCCTAAATATGATTCAGTGAGGAAAATAAATATATGCATTTTTCATTTTTTTGCAAATAAAAATGTGTTTTTTTCATGCTCCACGTGCATTATTATTGGCGACCATCCCATGAAAATTTTAAATTGCGTTCCATCGATGTGAAAGAAAAAAACAACTTTTTTTCAAAAATTCCGATCTTATGAATCAACATCGTACAGAAAACAAAAAATGAATTCTCTTTTCCTTCTGAATTTAACGAAAAAATTGTTGGTACTTTGTACAGCTTGGCACATCAGATATGACGCAAGTTGATGACCTTCATTAAGTGAAAAGAAGGCAAAAAACGAACGAAAGGATCGCCCACAAAGTTTACTGCAAAAAATCTTTCTTCTTCTGATTGGCAGCATGCCTGAACAAACCTCATCAATTCATATCATCCTTAATATAAAATGCCGCTAACCTTTCAGATCGGATCAAGATAATGACAATTTACTTATACAAAATATATACCGCGAATATTCAAGGTCGCTTATTATTTTGCAACAAATCATTTCTTTTTTCTTGCTCTTTTTTTCTTACTATAATTGCATTTTTATTTTATTTTTAACTTTTTTTTGGCAGCAAGAATGAATAAACTTAATTTTATCAAATTAATACAAGCACCTGGTCCTATTTTTATATTATACAAATTTAAATGACACACAAAAAAATGAGATTAAACTTTTGCTTTCAAGTAATCTATAAAAAGTAATGTGGAAAAGAAAAACTAGAAAACATCTAAAATTAACAAATGTTTTTGCTTGATTGAAATATCATCTATTAGCCACTAGTTAGAAAAAAATTTATAAAGCTAAGAAAATCACTGTCTTGGCTGTGGCTGGCTTAAAAGTTATTTTTCTTTGACGTTGTCATTTGAAGGTGTTCGAGTGTGTTCTTTACATTACACTGTGCTTTTAAGTGTCGTAAAAAAAGTGCATCATTGCTTCAAAAAAAATACTACTTGTGTGTGAAAAACTATTGCCACCGTCGTTGATGTTCGGGAAAAATCTCTCAATCTCTCCTCCTAATTTTAACGCAATATCTTTTTGACATGTGGTTGGTTATTTCACAGCTACTAAACGAATGAAAGAGAAATGAGAAAAAAAACATGAAAAAAAAAATGCTACACGTCGAAAAATTTCTATCAACTCATTTTTTTGACAAAACTATAATCACGTGAAACAAATTTTCTTTTTGAAAACATTGAATAACATACATATTTACCCTCAATTAATGATGACAAAGAATATAGAAAGAGAGGGGAAACACTATAGAAAAACCCCCACGTGTGCAATGTGCCTCCGGCATTTGATCAAATAATAAGTACTGCTATTCTTTATTTTCGCCCCCACATTTTTCTATATTTTAACTCACACAAAAGAAATATGACAAAAATAAAACTGGTTTATGTTCATTCTTGGATTGCTTCTTTTTTTTTGAAAAAATCAACAAATTGACTTGTTAACTTTTTTTCTCGCCCCTTCTATAAAAAGAAAGTGTTGCTTTTCTAAAAAGCTCTTTAGTGACAGTATAGTTTTGAAAAAAGTAAAATAAGGTATAATTTTTCAGTATCTTGTCTTACAAAAAATTCCATTAAACAACTGTTTCTTCATCCTCTAGTATCCTCAATGACAAATCGAATTTCTTTCTTATTTTTCATTTGTCAGCTGTTCAGATAGATACATTTATTCTTAAAAATAACATAAATGGCATTTTTTATATCTGTTTTCGAATGAATCATTTAAGAAAAAGCATTTTTAGTCAACGTAAGCTAAAATGAAAATAAAATTCATCCCACAGTTTTTACTTCCTTTTTTCTCCAAAAAAATAGAAACCTTTCATTTCCTTTTTTCTTCTTTTAAAACTATACGGTCACATTTAAGGTTAATTATAACTGGCTTTATGCCAAGCCAAGGTAACCATCGTTTTTATTTCTCCTCTTTTTTTACCTTTCTTATTTTCCCCGATGAGCCATAATACAAAAAGGTAAGCCTCACTGAACGACCTCGTGGCTCAAACTCAACAGAGGCCAATGATGTGTTGCGCAATATAAACGTTTTTTGGCACAAAAGAAAAGCCGCAAAAAATAAGAAGAAGGAAAAAAATAGTAGCAGACGACTTACCTTCAAAATCAACAAATTTTGGTTTTGCTGGATCAAGGAATGCACCAGAGCCAAAATCAATAAGTTTAAGCTTTCCAGTTGTTGGATCAATGATAATATTTTCATCTTTGATATCACGATGTACAACACGCTTTCGTGCACATCCAATTGTTGTTAAAACAATTTGTTTAAATAATGCTCGAGCAACTGGCTCATCTAATGCTCCACGATCTGAGATAAAATCAAATAAATCACATGCAGGTTTTGGACGTTCCATAACAATAATATATCCATCAGGGCGTTCAAACCAATCAAGCATTGAAACGACACCTTTAACAGCTCGACAATGATATAATAATGCAATTTCGAGTGGAACTTTATGCTCTTCAACAATTGCCCATGCAGATACATTTGATCTCATAACAAATTTAATTGCCACAGGAATATTATCAGCTGAACGAATTCCAGCATTTACAACACCAAAGCCACCTCTACCAATTTCAGGTCCAACACGATATTTCTTTTTAAAATGTGATGCATCGTGTGCTAAAAAAGAAGGTAGCAATAAAATTGTATATTTATTGTTATCAAATGTGTAAAGTTCTTGTCAGTTTATGTTCTTTTTGTCTATAGCATTGAAAGAAAGAAAAATATTTTTAGTTTATTTTTTTATAAAGCTGCTTTCAGTAGTTGTTTCAATGCTTTCTTGCAACTACCGGATTGAAAAAAAATAAATTCAATGGCCGCAGGGTTGGATTTTTTTGCGCATGCTTATTCTTAAACTAAAGTGTTTTTTTAAATGTTTAGCTTCGCTGCAAAGGTTTGAACAAAAATGCAAACAAGCAAAAAGTCACATGGCGGGAGACGAAAAAAAAAACTAACTTTTTAAGTAGCACATTGCTGATTGGGGGATAAATTTAGCAAGAAAAAACGTAAAAATAAATAGAACAAAAAAACACAAAGAAAAAAGAATTGTAAAAATACTGTCTTTATTCCTCTCCAGTCTTTTATCATGAGACAATAAAAAAAAGAGAATGAAATGTGAATTAAAATTTTCTTAGTTCATTAAAATGGTCAACTGACAAGAAATTTATTATAGCGTGATCGGGTATAATGAGCTCATAAATATATATGATACTCCTCCAATCGTTAACAGAAGCAAAAGAAAACAAAACAGTAATTAAAAACTTACCAGGTTTTTCTTTTTCAACAACAGGCTTAATAATTTTCATTTTTCGGAGTCCATTTTTGATAATTGTTATTGATGTTGGACGTTCTTCTTCTGTTTCAGCATCACTTACATCAATAATTGTATGCTCATAAGGGTGAGTAAGCACCGGAACCCGGCGTTTATGCTCACCCCGATCAGCTGCTTGACGTTGGCGCTCTATTTTTGCGGTGGAATTCTACCTCCGTAGAAACAAATATAATAAAGAAAAATTTGATACCGTAAGATGATCTCTTTTTCAATCACACGCTTTTTTCTTGTGTGATTTAAGAGAAGAAAAAAATGAAAAGCCACAAATAAAATGTGGCAAAAGAAGCTCTTTCGTTTTTTGAAGCAAAAAAATATAACGCCTGAAATTTAAAATGATATTGTAGTTAAAATTCTGTTATCAATAAAAAGAAGGATGCTTGTAATCACAAAAAGAAAAAAAAGTAAGCAACGATAAAGACAAAAAAAAGTGTGTCTCGTTTGAATAAAAGAACTTAATGCTTTGGAATGAGGGCTTTTTTTATAAAAAAATAAAGAAAGGAAAAAACTTTTAAAATAAAAATAAAACAAATTAGATCTACTACCCCCAAGGCAAAATTTGTCGCGCATGCATGATACTATTCTAAGGAATGGATGTCGTACGACGACGAAATTGCGAGAAATCAAGGGGGGAAGAAAAAAAGAAAGAAGATGAAATAATATTAATAGGGCGGACGCTCGCGACCGCCTGCTTGCGAGCGAGATACATCCGAATAACTGAATTACTTTGAACGCGTTGCAACTCGCCAACATGATTTTGCAAGCGGGGCGGTGGCGCACACTTGTCATTTTCTTTTTGCTTACTTTTCTAAGATTTTTCCTCTTCTTTTTCTCTTTCTTTTTTTGAGAGATGTATATGTACACACATATACACACATCTGTTAAAAACATAATGGGAAGACTCCACCTCTTTGATACGCACACTTTAATAGAAAAAGATATACGCACAATTTATTTGAATGAATACCACGTGCGCTCCCACCCGGGTGGCAATGCGACAGCCCACTCGAGACAACTTTTTCCCGCGTTGGCTCTGTGCCAAATAGCGACAGCAAAAAAAAAGAGAAATGTAGAAAGAAAAAAAAAGAAGAAGGCAAATTGGGAACGGCGACAACAGCCATAAAGGAGTGTCCACTGTCACTTGGCTGGAAAAGAGTTGTCCCCAAAAAAAGCTTGGGTGGCCTTTTTAAGAAAAAAAAAAGAAAACGAGAAGAAGAAAAAAAATGTTCAAAAAAGGAAGGCAAAAACAAATGCCGTCTTTACGTAAAGATACAAAAAAGAAGTCAAGGGAAAGTTATAGAAGAAAATCAAAAAAAAAAGAATCAAAAGAAAACAAAATTCAAACGGACAAAAGGTTATGTTCGAAACACATCGTAAACGACTTTATTTTTCAATGAAAATATTCCTTTTTAAAAATTATTACGAAATCACAAAACATATGTTGAGGGATTTTCAAAAGTGTTGGATGATTCAACTTGAATCATCTTCAAAAAAATTTTAAACAGATGTTTCCGAAAAAAATTGGTGATGACCAATAATGTTCATTTTGCAAAAAAACGGAATGAAATGACGTTTTTTTAAAAGATTATTCAAGGCAAAAAAAAGAGAAAAGAAAAAGATAGTATCCAGCAAAAAAAAAGAAAGAAGAAAGCACTTTTTATAACCGCATTCGTTTCAGTTGAAAAACAAAATAGTAAAACTATTTTTTGAGCTCGATCACTTCTTTTTTAGTTTTGATTTGATTTGTGGTCTTTAAACGGCAAAACCAAATCGGATTTAAAAAATTTAAAAAAGAAGAAGTGGCAAAATGAAATAAAAATTGTGTCAGATTTAACGTCAAAAAAATCTTTGCGCAAAAAAAGAAAAGATATTGTTGAGTTTTTTTCTCTACTTTCGGAGATTGGAATTCAGGGCGGTGTGTGAATCGTCCAAAAAAATTATAAAAAAAATGTGAAATGACTTAAAAAAATGGGCGGATAACATAAATGTTCAAAACCTTTTTCCTTTTCTTCGCCCAAGAAAAAACAACAAAATAATCAGTTATTTTGCTAAGCATTTTTTAGGGGCAATATGAATAAATAAATTGGCGCAAGTTTTTAAAAAAAAATGTATCAAAATGATATACTTCCGCTTGATTCTTTTTCGTTTCTCCTACAAAAAAAAGTGGTAGCGCTTTCTAAAAATGAGTCAGTTAAAAAGAAGCTCCTCCTCCCCCCTTCTTTGGCGCCTCTTGCAAAAATATACAGGAAGAAAGGAAAGAAAAAAACGTGATCAAATCCTACTGATTCAACTACAAACATTTTTTTTTAAAAAAGGATTCAAAAACATTTAAGAATGCAAGAATTGATGATGATCACAAGAGTCGTCCAAGAAAGAAAAAGGAAAAAAACAACAAGACCTTATTTTGAAAAATAAAAAAAGTTTTGATTACAGTTAAACGAAGAAGCAAAGAAGAAGAAAAAACACGTGAATGGAATTTGACCGTATTTCTGGATTTAGAAAAAAGGAGTTTTCTTTTTCTTTCTTTTTTTCAAAACAGATGACTCTTTTTTTATGACGAAATCAAAAATATTCGCGCACATAAAACTTGATTAAATTATCCGTCAAGTCAAAATTCGTCGCCTTTGTGGTTACAAAAAACTTGCAAAGAATGAACACAAAAAAAAGATTCACTTTAATGTAACTCCACAAAAAGAGGAATTTCGTAACGTTTTTTTCTTCATATCCACGTGGGTGAAAAGCGATGGAATGAAAAAACCCACAACTTTTTTTCAAAAAATGAAACATTTTTTTTATGTTCAAAATAAAGGTCATTTGTTTTTTTCAATAAAAAAACAGGGAAGCCATATGTGAGGGGGTGGTAATTATTTTTAAAAAAATGCTCCTCTTTTTTAATTTTAAATGATCAAAAACATTTTTTGAAATAATGACAAATTTTTTAGACTTTTTTATTCATCATTTTTTTGATTTTTTGAAAGAAAAATCCAAAAAAAGAAAGAGAGAGAAAAAAGCTGTACTGACTAAAAAGCACCGTAAACCAATCATGGACCATCAACTATTTTTTTAGTTTTCTAAATTATACTATTCGTTTTCTTACAAAATATACAGAAGAAAAAAAAGCAGACTTGACTAACCAGTCTCTCATTCGTGAAGTTCGCAATGTCTCTTATTTTGTCTAGGACTTCTCAGATCTTTTTTTTTCTTTCTATCCTATTCTAAACTATTAGCAGTTTAAGAACGACGAAAAAAATGTCTGCACAAAAAAAGAAAGAAATTTAACTTGCAAAAAAATCAAAATCTATGAAAGTTTTTTTTTTGCAGTCGGGGGAGTTGATTTTTTCGGGGTATTTATATGTTGCTTAAAATATATAAGCAAAACTGTCTTTAGGGAAAGAAAGAGCTGCAAATATGACTACAAGGTGAGCAAAAAAGTATACAGCTTATTTCTGAAAAATAATTATATTTTTTGAAAGGATATTTCAACCTTAAGCTTGGGTTTAATGTTAATATATATTTATTAGCTTCTCTTTGATATATCGAAAAAATGTACTGTAAAATCAATCATTTTTTTAAATGTTTCCATCCCTATTTTATATTTTTGCGCAGCAGCTGCTCCTTGCAAAAAAAATGAGCGGTTAACCAAAAAAGGAAACTGGCATTAAAAAGAAAAGTTTATAATATTTTTTTAGGCAACAAAAGTGAAAGAGAATCGGCGTTTACAAAAGCAAAAGAACCTTTTATTCAAAAATAACTTAATATTTCCATACTACTAACTTTTAAACGGCCGTAAAAAAAGAAACTGAAAGAGCAGAAAAAATACGTTTCTTTTTTGTTGTTGTTGTAATATTACTGTACCATTTAACCAGTCTATATTTTCTTTCGCTTTTCGGGAATGAATCTTAAACTTTTCAAAGAAATTTTAAAAAAGACTATGAAAGAAAATACAATTTTTAGCGTTCAAAAATTATTTTTATAAATTTATGAACATCGAAAAAGAACTACTGAACACTGAGTCATGGCTGTGCGTTGAAGCAAAAATAAAATTATTTCCCTTTTATGGCCGTTTGAGCAAAAAACAGCTAATGTGTGAAAAAAAAAGATTTAATAAATGACACCTCATTTATTGAACATAAAAATAATTGAAAAAGAGAAAAAAAAGAGAAAGCGAGAAAAGAGAACACAAGAATAATACGTCATTATGAGACCGCCCGCGCTGCTTATTTTTTTTTCATTTCCCAAAATCAGCTGTGCCGACATTCTTAGCACGAGGGCATTGAAATATTCATGTTCGAAAAAAAAGTGTGTATGCAATAAAAAAAAATAACTAAGTGTCCCACATGCCTTTAAAAAAAGAATAAAAAAGAATATAGAGTCAAATGCTCAAGCCGCCAGCAGGGATGTTGCCATTGCTGAAGTTGGCACATGACTTTTTTTCCCAGCCCAAGGCATTTTTTAAAAAAAAGTTATGTTAGCAGATAAAATTCAAGCTTAAAAAGCTTTTCTACAAATGCTTCCAAATCTTGTGCTTTTCCCGTGTTCAAAAAATTTTTATGCCAAAATACACGTGGTTTCTTTGTTTTCTTTTTGTTAAAAAAGGAATGATTATTGCTGCTTCTTCTCTTTTTTTGCAAAGAAAAAAAGGGAGATCTTGAAAACAATAGGAAAAAAATTGTTGATGTTTCATTGCTTTCTCTTTTTTTACAAACAAATGAGTCAAACATCCGCATCGTAACAAATTTTTTTATATTTTACATTCCAAAAGGAAACACTTTCCTTTCTGATCGCCAATGAAATAAGCATAAGAGCCACCACTCACAAAAAAAGGGTGGGATTACATAATGTATCATCATGGAATGATGTGTGACAGTACTAAAAAAGTGCAAGCCACAACAAGTATTACATATAATATATATGTGTGGGAGCATAGTGTGACCCAAATGTATCCTCAGATTGATCACGAGCAAAAATTATTAATAATATGTTGAATGACCACAGCATGTAAACTCTGTCAACGGATATCCTGCGCATCCTTCCCCTTGATATAATTTTTTTTATAATAGATAAACATTATATCAAAGTAAATCAGAATTGACTGTTGCTGGCTATAATATTTTTAGCTGCTAAAAATAACATAAAAAAGTGAAAATTTTTGAAAAATTTAAATCATCAAAAACCTATCAAAACATAATTTACCTTCAGAAAAAACTGAATTAAAATTTCAAAAAGCAGCACTCTTAAATTTGAAAAAAAATTATAAAAAGTAATTTAATTTTTTCTGTTTACCGTAAGGGAAGTAACCACATGATGAGACCCTATTACTTTCTTCTGCTTTTTTTAAAGACAGCAAAATAAAAAAGGACGCATGTCAAAGGCGAGCCAATAAGGTGTGCGTGCAATATTTTTAACTCAGGGCCACCTACAGTCTCTTAATCAAAAAAATAATAATAATACGCTAAAACTTTTATGTTTTTGTTTAAAGTTTTTTGTCAATAGCGATTAAAAAAACTATGTCTGTTTTTTTAAAAACATACACACAGTTCCAGACCTTTGATGAGCTTCAATTTGGGACTACTAGTTTTAAGAAAAAAAAGAGACATATTTGTTTTTTTTATTTCTTTAAAAAACAAAAACTCAAGCCATGTTTTTTTAAAAATGTAATGAATAAATTTAATAAAAGAAAGTGTAAAAAAGACTGCAATTTTTTTTCTTCCTCAATAAACCCAATTATCACATTTTGTTTTTAATTTTATACGACGGAAATAACAGTAAAAAATGTGTGCCGAAATTAGTAGAATAGGGAAAAAGAAAAGAGAGATGATGAATATGGATAATTTTTATATGGTTGAATTGTTTGTATTCAAAATTAACATCAATATATATTATGGTTTGATCTTTGAAGATCATTGAATAAAAGAAAATAAAAGAAAAAGGGAGAAATATTAAACAAAAAAATATAAGTATAGCTTATTAAATGGAACACAAAAAAATAAGAGATCAGATGTCCAAGTTTTGGTCGTGGTTGGGAAAAAGAAATTGAACAGGAAAAATGATGGTTAAAAATATTGGACAGATGTATTTTAAAATTGTTACGATAGCAAAATTCTTTTTATGAGATTTTAAAACTCTTGTTTTAAAGAATTCATTGAAACATAAATCATGCTCTTTAAAACCAGGTCATCCTCTTGGATGCCCTATTTTTGGCATTCTAATTTTAATGGGGACATTTTGGTTTTGGCTCACCTACAGAACAAAAATCATTTTTAATAACCATCATTTTCGATTGGCAGATACAACAACAAAACCAAAAACTAAAAATGGCGTTCGCAAATAAAATGAGATGAATAATTTTTCAAAAAGCAAAAAAGTGCTGCTTTATTATAATAGTTTTAAATTTTTTTTTGCAAACTGTTTGCTTTTTCTAAAGAATAAAAATGATTGCCAAAAAACATGAAAGCAAAATTATAATTTCCATTTTTATATAAAAATTTTAAAAGCGTGGCTACATATTCCCCTTTTTTATATTTTTCTGTTTTTTCTTTTTTCGATGCGCATGAATTAGTTTATGGATGATCAAACGCAAATAATAAAGCAAAAAAAAGAATTTAAACGTTCACGATAAAAAAAAAGAAAAATGCTTCTTCACTAGCATTTCGCCAGTTGGGAAAAAATACGCTTGTTGCCAACGGCATATTAAATGCAAAAAGGGGTGGAGACGAACGGCAGCTGCCGTCAGACGCAAAAAAACTCTAAAAATATGCCTTTTTTATGTTTGGCTTTAATCCAAAAAAGAAGAAAGCACGTGAGTGTCTGGTAATCTTTTTTTTTCATTTTTGAGTAGTATTAATAATAGAGAACATTTTTAGTAATCCCAGGATTTTAGATAGTCGATGAGTAACAAAACACGAGTATGATACTATTTTTTTCTATATAATGAAGCCAAAAAAATATTAAAAGTATCAAAAATCGCATTTTTTGCAAATAAAAAAATGGATTGGGAAATATAAAATGAAACTTGTTGACCAGGAAGTCATAAAAATTGTTTTAAAAAAACAATTATAGATGTGGAAAGCGAAAATGTAGTTATTACAGTAATTTTAATGATAATTTCTTTGTGCTATGTTTTTGCCGATAGAAACTTGGTTCAAAAAGTATTGATATAATGGAATCAAACAAGCTATCAAACTTAAAAAAGGCATGATTAAATGGGAGAGCTTCGAAAGAATTAGCAGCAGATCAATATAAAGCTCAACATTTCGTTAACATTAACACTTCCAAAGAGTTAAGAAATAAAATTTTAGCCAAAAATAAATGCACTAAAAAATATTGTTGAAATTTTTTTTGAAAAAACAATGTCTAGACCTTAATCAAAGTTTCTTTATTGAAACATTTTATTTCAGTTTGTAAGAACGAAACATTCATCATCGTTTTTTTCAAGCTTCATTTTTTCCAACCAAATGTTGGGGGCACTTATGTTTTTTTGGTTGTAAAAAAAGAGCTTATGCAAATTAATAGTAGTTGTTTGACGACAACAAAAAAGTGCAGATGATCAAGAGCTAGAGCAATTGAATCAAAAACATATTTGAAAATATGCTTCGATTATGTACATACCTTGAACAGTGTACTTTATATTGGATCTATAGTTTGTCATTTGCATCTATGCCCTTTATATTACTATACGTATTTAATATAGAAATATAAAAATATACTACTTTTGAAGTGTAAAGAAACAAAGAAATAATAATTTTGATGTTATGGGCCCAAAATTCTCATAAATTTTTACAAAGCAGTTTGCAGCATTGTTACTGTCATTTGGAACTATAGTAATACAAAACCCACAGTAAAATTTACCGTTGCTTACTTTTTGACGTTAAATTAAATTTCACCTTACCGTATGATCAAAATTCTGCTAATTTTTTGTTGATTTTTAAAATCAATGATATGGTGATAACTTTTGTTTCGTTGTCGTAAAACTTTAAGCGTTTAACCCTGCAAGAAAAAATATGAACTTTATAAAAACGTATTTAAAAAAAAGAAATATAAAATCACGAGTGCTCGCATCCAGTCCGTACCATAAAAAAGAAGAAGTTTCTCACTTTAGGCATTTTATTAAAGTGGCTTGAACAAAGAAACTAGCTAATGGATTATAAATTATGTATTTGATTTCGGTTAAATGGACGAAAAGAAAGCATATTTGTAAAGCTAGACAAGAGAAAAAAGTTTCTAAAACTACTTTTAACAAATTTTTAAAAGTCGCAGACGTAAAAAAGATGGCAAAACAGAACACGTATCTCAAAAATAGAAGCCTAAAATAGTTAAAAGAAGTTACACATTAATCTAACATGTATTTAATAATGAAATCACATAGCGTATTGAATTTAATGAAAATTAACAACTATATTTTTAAAATCGATGGCATTTGTCTCCAAGCTTTATCTTAAAATTTTATCAAATATCTGATGAATTTGATTACAAAAACAAAGTGTTGTAATCTTTT